>JARHVA010001799.1:2945000-3085862 GCA_037957365.1 Torreya grandis | reverse complement strand
TTTGGCATGATGTACAAATGTAAAGATTAAGACCATTTGTAGGAAGCAATCCCCACTACTACATGAATCCTTCTCAAGCTCTTCCACATTAATATCCTTCACTGTCTTCTTCAACCATACTTGATGTTCTTGAAATTCCTTATGTAGTCACCATTATGAAATTACTCCCATATCTAAACATAGATCTATTATGGATGAAAACCAATCACCCTATTGGTTTTCATGTAGTCATAATTACAAATGCAGAATTGTAGGCTAGGTTTCTTGAATCTAAATGAGATGCAAAACCTATGTGTAGAAGTTTTGAAAAATATTTATAGTGATTTAATGATGTTCGATGGCTTTGTAGAGTCTTTTATTGGTTATATAGATCATGTTTGATCTTACATTTATTTATTTTACCTAATCGGGGTGGTGAGATCCTTTGTCTAACATGTCTACCTTCATGGCATTATCTAGTTTGACCTTAGTCAAATTTGATCTCCATTGAAGTCCCTAAGCTTTCAACTTTCAAAATAGATTGTCAATCATGATCTAGGATCCCCACATTTTTCTAATTATTATCTCCTCATTTATTGATGAAGGGATGGGATGGGACTAAGGATAGTGAAATGGAGAATTATTGAAGGGGGCTATTGAATAAATGGCTAGGAATAGGGATTAATTAGCAAAAAATTAATTATAATAGATGAGATTAGAAGAATTAGTGTCAATTAATAGGAATATTATTGATGGTAATGATGTGAGTGATTTTAGGTGTATACAGATTGATCATGTACCATTGATCAATTTTGGCCCTACCCAAGATCTTGACGCTTGTCATCGACACATTTATGCTAAATTTTTGACTTGATACCATTGATATTCGATGCATGATCAAATACACATTATTAGATATTTGGGACCCAATGACACTATCATATTATTGATCACCATTATATTTTTAGTATGATTTAATGCTCACCATTGATCTTTTTGAATCCAAATAACTATTTACCATATCTTTAATTTGACACCACTACACATGTTTCATTCTACAAGTCTAAATTTAAAGGCTTATATCTTGAGATAACAGGCTCATCAAGACATGAAATTTATAGAGCATGATCTTGGCATGAAGAAATTTATGCCCATGTAATCCTTTGGCTAGATATCCCCACATATGTATTTATTAAATGTGCAATCAGATTGAACTATTCAATTCTACATGATGGGTTGATGATGGTCTAGTCTCTCTAGACTTGTACAAGAACTTTTAAGGCTCAAAATGAGTTTATAGGACCTATGAAATCTCATTTCATGATCTTGATTTCATTGATCACCATGAGAACTTGCTTCTTCAAAAATTTGACAAACTACACTTTAAGCTTACTTAAAGAATTTCAAAATCTTTGTAAGATATATGTGATCTTTGGACCACTCAATCCATCCATAAATTTTTTCATCTCATTCATTCAGGCAAAAGCTTTATATGTAAGTTAAAATATCCAACATATTTTGTGACTTAACTAGTTTGACAAGCCTTCTTGTCATGGAACCTAGAACTTAATCAAGCTTGTTCAAGATGACTAGAAAACTGAAGTATTGCTTGCAAAAAGATTCTTCCTAACTTCTTAAAACACTTTAAAGTAGTGAGACACACACAAACAAAAAAAAAGTAACAAAACACACCAAACAACAAATATAATAATGTGTAAGAGCACTTGGAGGTAAAGATAGACCTATCTACCTATGTACAAAGCTCATAAAATAACACTAGTAGTAGAATTTAAGATACCTCTCATTAATAGGGATGGAAAGGCTCTCTCCATTGAACCTAACAAGCTCAAATGAATTACTCTCCTTGCAACCTATGATAACATAATGCCCACTCTAAATACTATCAAACTTGGAGTGCTTTCCTTATTTTGCACAATCCTCATCCCATTTGAGGACTATATCACCTTGATGGAATGTCCTTAAGGAAGCTCTATTGTCAAATGAATTCTTCACTTAGTGATAATTATACCATATTATGTGCCTATAAATGTCCCTTTTCTCCTCTAAATATCTTATCTCATTCAACCTTATCTGTATAGCATCATCCTCTAGTAGCTCAAGTTGATGCACAAGTTATAATGCAGGAATTTCAAGAGATACATGAAGTTTGGATTATTTCCCATAGACAAAAAGGTATGGGGAGTGTATAGTATATTTGTTATATGCCACTCTATCTACCCATAGGGTAGTCCTTATTCTATTATGCCACTTCCTTTGACTATTTTCCATAGTTCTATTGATAATCCTCAACAAGTTCTTATTTTTGGACTCTACTAGTCCATTGTCATGTCAGTAGTAGTTAGAGGATGCCTTGAGATAAATTATATGTGAAATATCCCACTCACATACCTTATTTATATTGAAGGCCAATGCATTGTCATAAATGATTGTATAAGGCACACCAAATCTAGTTACAAGGCTATCCTAGAAGTCCAAAATAGAATCTTTATTAGCTCCCTTGAGGTTAGCTACTTCAGCCCACCTTGTAAATTATTTTGTAGATATAATGATCCATTTATGTTATTTAATTGAAGGGGGGTGATGAGCCCCCAAAATTTCATGTTCTTGTCCTCATCTATCACACTCATCCTTCTTGTTTACCATTCTTTTGAGTACTTTGCCATAAAGTTTCCTTCCTCAAATAGCCATGATCCTATAAATAACATTATGATTCCATACTCTTTGAATAGTTATACATGTGTATTTAAATCAAGTATATAATATTTATCTTCTACTATAGGATGCATTTTATATAATGTGTTTTAAAGATGTATTAGAGTAATAGGTACATAACACATAACATCTTATAACAAAGGAATCTCATCACATGAACACATCCTATAGCCACTGCATGACCAAAGCCATAGATGAATAGAATTTTATTCCTAGTTTAATTGACTCATAAAAATGACTATAATCTCCATGGAGCACAATAAATATGTGGTTGAAGAATGAAACAACTTTTTTTGTCCTAAAGCAATATTACAAAATTCAAATGAAAGGTGACTTTAGTAGAAGGAGCCAATTTTAGTTACCTTAAGTTGAATGTTTATTAGATTAGAATTTATATTATTTTGTATAAAAAAATATTCCATGATGTATATATAGGTAAAAAATGAGATGAGAGAGTAGTAGATATCAATTAGAGAATTATCAAAATTACATTTTATCAAGCAATTGCTATTGTAATTTTCTATAACAATACATTACTGCATTTTGATTAATATGAATAAACATTTCTGAGTCCATTTTAGTTTTATAAGAGGAAGGATTGAAGCTATATTTGGAAGGAAGAAGTCCCCCTTCAAAATTATTACAACAAAAATCTAACCCATTTAAATAGCTAAGCATGTTATTTAGTTTCTTTATGTGTTGTGTGTTTTATTTCTAAATTATGTGATCTACATTCTTGCATAGAATTGTTTAAGGAAGCTTCCAATAGTGTAAACATTTATTTCATAGTATTATGTTCATTTTTAATTTTAGTTTTACATTTATTTCATAGTATTATGTTCATTTTTAATTTTAGTTTTACATTTATTTCATGGCTTTAACATCTTAGATTACAATTAGCAAAAGGTCAAATTAGAAGATTGAGTGTGCACATATAGTGATGTCATCCTATCAAGTCTACATTCTCGAGTTGACATTTAAATAAAATAAAAAGGTAAAATTCTATGGTAAATCTTCTTATTCATTTTGATAAAGATAAGTTTATTTTATGTGAATCAAATGCTAGTCATTTTTGGCACCATTGCTAGGGAAGGGTGTCACACACTTATAATCTTCAATCTTAATAGTGATTGATTCTGAATGTTTATTATTTTTATTTTTAGATCTTTTTGTTATTTAGATTAAATATTTTGTTATTTTATAGTTTAAATTTCTCTTTTTTACAAGTAGGATAGTGTAAATTTTCAAAAAACTTCATATTACTAATCCTGTGCAAGTAGGGTGGGCAAAAAGTTTAAAAAAAAGAATAAGAAATGTGGTTGACGTACATGCAAAGTGAAGGGGAATATATAGGAATATTTTTGCCTAAATCATTAATCATTATTACAATATCATAAATTCATCCTATAATAGCTGAAGAACATGAAAGAATTTTTGAAGATCATGCATAGTTATCAATGGAAGAGGTAAAAAAGGAAGAATTTTTAGCTAGATTGGTAGCACAAGATAGAGACTTTGAAGAAGTTCATACCCATAGAAGAGACCCATATTTACCACCCTTGATAATTCCCACTTTATCACCTCATAATCATAAATATAAAGTTCACTTCCCTTTATCACCCAAATTTCTTGCTAAAGAGGCATTCAAGGTTATTTTTACTCATAAAAGAAATATCGAGCCAATAGAATCTTCCAATTAAGAAAGACTCTTTACTGCGACAAAAGCTAAATCTTTTGAAACCTCCACACCATCCCCCAATTCATTTTTAGATATATATTTTATTTGGATGAGTCCTCTATTAGTCATATAGATAGGGCCTCTTGTTATTGCTTTTTAGTAGGCCATCAACAAAGACTCTATATAGCCGATAACTTCCCTTGACTCCATTGTATAGGAAGCCATGCATTATTAAGAAAAAATATAAATTATTCTTCTACACCCCATGAAATAAAAGAATTGATAGGAATTTTTAGTGGTGGATAGCAACAACTTATAGTCTACTAACACAAAGAGTATTCATGTAGGATCCTCAGGAAGAAAACACTACCAATGAGTCTACTACTTTCAAATTTACTATCCTTACTCCTGATGAAAATGCACCCATAAATAATATTCCTCACTCTACCCTCCCTATCTTTAATGGAAAAACATTTGAGAATCTAGACATATTTATTTTGATGTTCAACATCTTATTCCACAAATATGCTTATAATCAAGATGCTCAGAAACTCAAATTTTTTCCATTAACACTCAAAGATGCAACACTTTGGGACTTGGAAAGGATGTCATTTCTACTTGGGAAGAAATGAAGGAGAGGGTTTTGATGAAATACCAAGACTATTTTAGGAGTAAGAACTATAGGAGAGATGACATATTTAGAATGACACAAGCTAATGATGAGTCATTAGAAGAATATATGGAATTTTTTTATTTATCTTGCAAAAATCCAAACAAACTATGATGGAGAAAGAATTGATCAAGCTGATATTTTTGAAGGGGATTAGAGATGATTGTATAGAGGCAATAAGTCTAAAGTCTAGTGGTGATATTTCTACACTTTCTTTTAATTAACTAACAGTTCTATGTATAAACTACTCTAGATTAACCATGAACAAAATTAGGGGAAGAACCCTTCTTGTATCATTTGCAGTACAACTATCTAAAGGTGAAGTTAACAACCTACTCTAGGACATGAATTAGGACATTATCATCCATTTAGCTACTCATCTTGATACATTACATACATGGAGGAAGTAATAAAAACATAAGAAAGCCTTAACTAACTATTACCTTGAATGTAGAAAAAAGAAGATAGATTGAACATACCATTCTATGAAAGCTCTGGTAGCCAACATAACTGAGGAGAATATTGAAATAGTGGAGCTACATGCCATAGGAGAAGATGAGAATCAAGTGTTTTTCATTGCTCAATAAAAACCATGGGTACAAAGATTAGGTATGCCATCAAACTCTATATTTTCATATTCTTAATTCTCAGATAATCCTCAATATGGTTCTTGGATGAATATACCTAACCAAAATTGGCACCAAACAAATTGGTAGCTACCCTAGAATTAGTTATGGATGCAACAAAATGGACAACCACTTCAACCTAGGCAATTCCAAAATCAAGAATGGTTCTTTCCCTTTAATCTATAGCAACAACAATGGAGAGGTAATCAAGACTTTCTACAACAAATATAACAACCATAGAAATAACAAACTTTAATGCCAAAAAATCAGCAACCTATTAGAACCACTCAATTACCTACTCAGCCCATCTCCAATCCTACCAATAAGTTGGTTCAACCAACACAATCCATTGAAATAATGCAATATCCAACATACACCTTGGATATTAATCAAGTCCAACTTTTATTAGGATGTGTTCTTTCACAACCCACCTCACCCATAATCACAAAACACTTTGAATAACTAGCTCCACTCCATAATAATCCATAACCACCCATGGCCAATCTTGAGCCAAGTCCATTAAAAAATCAAAAAGAATTAGACAATCCTCCTTTTTTGGAGACATTGAACATATCACATCCTAAACCAAAGCCCAAATTCAATATCTTAGGATAACTCAATAATATTTGTATAAAAATCCCACTCTTTCAAGAAATAAAGTATGTTTCTATCTATAATAAGGCTATTATAGAGCTATGTTTAAAAAAACTAGGAAGAAAGAAGAAGGATCCTAAAAAATTCCAAGTCATTGGCCAACTAGCAGATATTATGTTGGTAAATATAGTTCTCCCAAAATATTATGATCCTAAAATTCCTATAGTTAATTTTAACATCTATGGCCAACCCATCTCCAATTATTTAATTGACTTGCACATAGACATCAATGTGATGAACATGGAGACCGTGCAACAATTGAAACTTACAACTCTCCATCTAACACCCACCATTATCCATATGGCCAATAGGTCAACTATTAAGTCCGAGGGGATTATTAAGGACCTGGTTATCACTATGGAATCATAAAAATACCCAACAAACTTTATGGTCCTATAACCAAAAAACAACATGGAGGTTATCCTCTCATCCTTGACCACCCATGGTTGGCCACCACTGATGCTTTTATTGGTTGTAGGTTAGGAAAAATGCTAATTTACAATGGAAATGACACCAAGAAACTAGTTTTTTATCCACCAACCCATCCTTCCTAGAATGATGGCCCAACACCTTAGATTGATGAATTTGAGGAAGTTGTCTCCTTAAAAACTCTCTACATAATTGAGTAGAGTCCAACTCTATAGGAATAATAAGAAGACACTATCCTTATTAGCATTCTAAAAAATACCTATTGACAGGATCTTGTAGCCACAAACATGTTAGAATGTACACCATGCCCTCTTCAGAATGCTTTTCCTGAGAATGATCTTAATGAAAATATAAGAGACATTTGGACATTCCATCAATTACTTCCCCATCAATTCAATTATTCTCCTTTAATTACCAATGTAGAAACCATGCTTTCTTTAACAAAGCAAGTAGACATTCTACCAAATAAACCTCTCAACATCAACACCTTAACACCCGAATAAGAACATTAATTACTTACAATGCTGAAAAAACACACAATAATATTTGCCTAGGATTACCATGACATGAGAGGAATACCCCCAAAATTTATGCATGCATCACATTTACATTAAAGAAGAATGTAAACCTATTCACCAACCCTAATGATGAATGAATCCTGTAGTTAAAGACATTATCAAAATTGAGTTGTAAAAAATATTAGATGTAGGACTTATTTATCCTATTTTGGATAGCTAGTGGGTCTCTCCCTTGATCATTATCCCTATGAAAGGGGGAAAATGATGTATTTATGTTGACTACCGAGAGTTGAATGTTGCTACCAGGAAGGATCACTTTTCTCTTTTGTTCATTGATCAAGTATTAGATACATTAGAAAGGAAAAACTATTTTTCCTTCCTAAATGATTATAGTGGTTATAATTAAATATGAATTTCTCCACAAGACCAAGATAAAACTACTTTTACTTGTCCTTGGGGAACCTATGCCTATGTTGTCTTGCCATTTATTCTTCGCAATACCCCAACTACTTTTCAAAAGGATGTTTTGAGCATATTTTTAAATCCGTCCCATGACTATGTTGAAATCTACATAGATGATTTCACTATTTATATGTAGACATTCAAAGAAACACTTACCAATCTAGAGAAAGTTCTTCAATGCTACCAAATTGTCTTTAAGCAATGAAAAGTGTTATATGCTTATGAATGAAGGGATTATGTTGGGGCATCACACATGCACTACTAGAATTCAAGTTGACCCAATAAAGATAAGTATCATTAAGGATCTACCCACACCAAAAAAGTAAAAAAATGTTAAAAGCTTTTTAGGACATGTTGGTTATTATAGATGATTCATCAAAGACTTTAGTAAAATTTCCACCCCATTATTTTGATTAATTATTAAGGATGTTGAATTTATAAGGACTAATGATTTTAAAAATGCCTTTCAATAACTTAAAGACCTCATAAAAATTCATATTTTGAGAGGGCTTGATTGGAAGAATCCTTTTTCACATCCACACAAATGCATTCAACCTATCCTTGGCCAAAAAGATGAATCTTTGAGTTATCAAATCTATTTTATTAGAAAAATATTCAAGGGGGTGAACTCAACTACATTGTAATAGAGAAGGAATTACTTCCTATCATCTATGCCATCAATAAATTTCAACACTAAATTATAGGTTACCAATTATTCATCCACATAGATCATACAATAATCAGGTATTTAATGAACAAACTTACTATAATAGGCAAGATAATTTGATGGTTTATTTTTCTATAAGATTTTGATAATACCATTGTAGATAAACCAAGTAAGAATAATGTAGTAGAAAATTTTCTATCTCGATTGTAAAATGATGAGCACAATCCTATTATTGATGATTCTTTTCCTAATTAGTATTTATTTGCAGTAACTATTCAATCCCCTTGGTTTGTAGATATTACTAACTATATTACTAAAAGATCACTACCACAACATTTCTCACCTAGGAAAAAAAATCTAATCTAAAAGAGTAGACATTATTTCTAGATTATAGGATATCTCTTTATCACTAGAACAGATTTAGTTGTGAGATTATGTATCTAAGAAGATGAAGATTATGACATTATTAGAGCCTACAATAACAAACCCTATGGGCATGTAGGTAGGTGTTTGGAATTTTAGACGCTGTGGTATTGCTAGGGGAAACCCCTGTGGGGGAGCCGCATAGAGTTTTATTTAGCGGCCGTGGTTCTGAACTAAGTCCAAACCTTTGTGGCTGCCTTTTTTGCCTTCTCATTCTTTCAACTGGGCTCTTATTGAGGTGTTAACAGACGTTGGGGATTTCTTCGATGATTTTTTATTGCCATGGCGGCATTTCCTCTGATGAGGGGGAGTTTGGGCATTTGTGCAAGTGAATGGAAGGGGCGTTGGTGGCGATGGTTTTGGTGCTTGTTTCTTTGTTGATGATGTTGTTTCTGTGGGCAACACATTTTTTAGGGTTTTTTGGCTTGACCCTGAGTTTCACCGTCATTACTGTTGGTTTCGACGGTGTCTTCTTCATTCTCGAATAATGCTTGTCGTTAACGATGTATTTTTTAGCATTGTTTCAGGTTGTAATGCCTGGGTTTGTTTAGGTATCAGGTCCTTGTAAAACCTGGTTTTGGTACTATTTTTTAGTAGGTTTGCCTCTCTTGGTGGTTTGTATTTTTTTTATCTTTCTTGAATTGTATTGGGTTTCGGGGCCCCATCAAAACCTGCTTTTACCTTAATCTAAAACAAACCCTATGGGGATCATTTTATTTCCAAATGAAATGTTATGAAAGTAATTACTATTGAATATTATTGGCCTTCTTTGTATAAGCATGCCATAATATATACCCACAAATATGATCAATTCTAGCATATGGAGAAACCCACTCACTCTGATGAAATGCCATTATAACCACAACTAGTTATGTAACCCTTTAACAAATGGGGATTAGATTTTGTAGATCCTATTGATCCTAAATCCAATAATAAAGAATATATACTAGTGTGCATTGATTATGTCACAAAATGGGATAAGGTTAGGGCCTTAGCCCATGCCTGAGATGAGAAAGTAGTTGAGTTATTGTATGAAGAAATATTCACCTGTTATAGAGTACTAAGAGAAATAGTCACAAACCAAAGTCCATAGTTCACATCAAACCTCACAACCACCTTGGTAAAATAATATGAAATCAGACATTAAAAGCCTACCACTTATTATCCTTAATCAAATAGTCAGGTAGAAGTGACAAATAAAAGATTAGAAAATATCCTCACTAAGACTATCAACCTAAATAGAAAAGATTAGTCAACTCATCTTCTAGATGCATTTTGGTCTTAAAGAATCACCTGGAAAACCACAACTAGTTTCACTCCATATGAACTAGTTTATGGTATGAAATATGTTTTGCCCATTGAGTTTGAGCATAAAACATTAAGGATAACACTTGATTTAGGATTGGATCTTCCTAAGCTCAACAAGACATGATTTTATACACCAAAATTATGTCACACACATATGTAACTCCTTGTGTTGAAACCCCCCTTGAGCCCCTTTTAATAATTAGCCTTCCTAACCCATGTTTTTAGCCTACACATTTAATTAATTTAAAATATTGAAAGTAGTTGAGTTATTGTATGAAGAAATATTCACCTGTTATGGAGTACTAAGAGAAATAGTCACAAACCAAAGTCCATAGTTCACATCAAACCTCACAACCACCTTGGTAAAATAATATGAAATCAGACATTAAAAGCCTATCGCTTATTATCCTTAATCAAATAGTCAAGTAGAAGTGGCAAATAAAATATTAGAAAATATCCTCACTAAGACTATCAACCTAAATAGAAAAGATTAGTCAACTCATCTTCTAGATGCATTTTGGTCTTAAAGAATCACCTGGAAAACCACAAATAGTTTCACTCCATATGAACTAGTTTATGGTATGAAATATGTTTTACCCATTGAGTTTGAGCATAAAACATTAAGGATAACACTTGATTTAGGATTGGATCTTCCTAAGCTCAACAAGACATGATTTTATACACCAAAATTATGTCACACATATATGTAACTCCTTGTGTTGAAACCCCCCTTGAGCCCCTTTTAATAATTAGCCTTCCTAACCCATGTTTTTACCCTACACATTTAATTAATTTAAAATATTTAATTAAGTTAATTAAAAACTACTTATGCCACCTTACGTGGCCACCTCATCATAAGAGTAATTCTTACCCTTTGAGTCACCTTAAGACTTAGTCCCTTAATCCTAACTACCCATGACTTGTGCTCACCCCAAACATAAATTCCTAACTATGTCCTTCTTAACCTTGTATTTCTATCATTTCCTAATAGATACCACACTTGGCATGAGAAAGAATAAAATATAGGCTAAAAGTATCTCTTTTACCTATTCTAATGCTATCAACGTTAGTCAACCCATGACCAACATCAGTAGGATCATCGACATCAGTTATTTAATCCAAATTCCAACCTAATGTTCAAGTCAGTATAAATTAGAAAAAGCTTAGTCATTCACATATAGGATTTAGCATTTGAATTTCTATGTTCAATCTTACCATTAATCTACACAAATTAGTCCAAATTAGGAATTAATATACTACATAGAGCTTAAATTATTCTGAACAACATCACATGCTTGTCTTTTTGTTCATGTATTGCTTCAACATGCCTCATCAGAGCCATCTATCCAGCACTTGTGATTCATCTATTTCACTAAGTATATCTCTATGTTTTTTAATTCCTTTAAATAGTCATTTTATAATTACTTTACATTATACTATTTATCATTTTATAAATGTCTTGACTCTCCCTATAAAGGAGTTGTAAAACTCCTTTGCATGTTTTCCTATGCTCCAAACATACCAACCTTCTGTCTAGACCCACTTAAGTCTTACCCACTCCCTTAAGACTCTTCCCAACCTCATAAACTTGACCAACATCCACCTCTCATCTCAAAAAAATATCCTACCACCTCCCTAAGAACTTATTTCCCCTATCGACATTAATCACATAACTGACATCAACCATCTCTTTATTGACATTGATAGCCTAACTAATGTTGGTGATTGTGTATTTACACTAACCTCCTTGAGCCTGCCCAAATAACCTCCAAAAACACAAAGATCTCACATTACCTATACTATTACACTCTCTACTACACTCAGAATACAAGAATGGTATGAATATATCTCTCTTACTCTCTCTTTCATTTTGTTATTCATTACCATTTTGTTTCAAAAAGTGGACTATCATCCCTAAGCAAGTTTGACATTTCAAAGAACAAGTGCATAGCTTGAAATCCCACTCATATATCTACTAACAAATATTTTGGTGGTAGTGATTTATTATTCATAGTTAGTCCTCTCTGGCCAAAGAGGAGTGATCAACATCATCTGAATATGGTGCACAACCAATCTAGGTTCTCTCTAATCTCTAATCCTTACCCTTCATCTCTATATCTCCTTAAACAACAAATAGATTCAAAATTTAGTGAAACATTTCTGGCACACCCAGTGGGACCCTAGAGTTCTTCTTGGGTTCATTGCTTATTTTAAGCATTCATATAGGTACATTATAATGAAAATTTCATTCCTTAGAGTTTCTCCCTCACTTTTTCCTCAAAACAAAATATTCAACATTTTATTTTCCATTTAAAGGCAATAAACTAAAATTTCTTCTTTCTTGCCACTCTTCTCTTTCTTTTGCCTCTAAAATAAACTTATCATTTTTATTATAAGTTAAAAGGAATCTCTTATTTATTTCTTTCTTGCATGCACATTACAATAGTGAAATTCATTCTCTTCTCCTATTTCATCATTTTTTTCATTCAAATTAAAACACTTCAGCTTTGGGTTTAAAACTTACTATACTTCATTATTTTCTTGTTGCATATTAGCTCAACTAATTAATTACAAGCATTATGAATAAATTTTAGTACACCCATGTTACACAACTAGACCAAACTCACAAAAAAAATATCTAAACTCACTTGAGACAAGGCCCATTGGGATTTCATCACCTGGTGGATCACCTTACCCTACTTGACTATCCTACTTGGATTTCACCATTTAAGGGAGAACCCTCTTTGTTCTCTAGTAGAGTATAAACTCTAGATAGAAAGTATATTTTGGCTAAGCAGCTTGGCTTGGCTTAAAGTCTATAAAGTGTGAGGAGTAAGCTCCTATAATAAGCCATGTACCTGGTCTAACACAAATTTTCTCTTGAGAACTAAAACTAACCTAAAACTAGCTCTAGATTGCTTTCTAGTATGTTCGGTAACCAAACCCTCATCTCACCATCTGATTAAGGCATAAGCCAACATGAGACTAAAATTAATTTGTAGGAGTTAATAATTAGTGGTTGTATGTTATTTTTATTTTTTTCTATTACCTTTTATATTTTGGATTTAGTAAGGATGTTTTCCCATTGATTTATAAAATTAACACCATTTATAATACTCAGGTTGTATAACCTCTTATATCAAGTTTTCTGAGTTTTCATCCTCCTTATATAGACCTCTTACATCCTATATTTTACCTAGATTTTGCCTTTAGGTTTCTAAAATATTGGATTTTTCATCTCCCAAGAATCCACAGTGACTAACATTGGTTAAACCCACCAATGTTGGTATATTTTTACCAACTGACATTGGTCAAGTGACTGACATCAGTGATTGTGTAAAATGGTTATTTTTAGTTTGCTAAAAAAAACAAGCTAAAACAACCTACTTACCTATACCCAAACTTAGTTTTTATTTATTTTGTCACTAATACAGAGTATTAAGGCTATTTACACTTCTTCTTACATGGTATTGATGCAAATCTAAGTTAAAATTCTTATCAATTATGCAAGCTGACAACCACTTCCACATTTCCCTCTTGTTATTGATTCTGTCATAGAGCATACTTTAGATATATATCATAATACTAGCCCCAACCAAATTCTTATTGTTCTTGAAGGAGATCAATATTTTACTAAATTTCTTGATCACAATGTGGCAACCCTTCAACATTACCTTACCATGAGCTAAACCCACAATTCTTTGGGTGACCCACTATATGGTATACCAACTTCTCTGATGGAGCCAACTTCAATTTCAGATATCTCCACTATGTTTCCCATGGTTACTCAAACCATTACTTCAACAAGTAACCCAACCATAAACAATGTCCAAAGCTCAACATTGCCAATTACCCAATCCCACCTAAACCCTATCGTGACTTCCCTATCTTCAAAACCATAAGAATTTCAATCAAGTCTAACCCCATTTCATAATTTGGTGGTACCCATCCCATGTACTCTCACACCTATAATTACATGAGTTATGACTCACCCTTAACCTAGTATAACCATGCTAACAACCCACCTAAAATAATAACACTCAACCAAAGCATTGTCTTAAACCTAACAAGACAATCCCCTTTCATTTCCACCCCCCAGCCTATGACTCACTACCCCAATATTGCATCAACACAACCATATTAGGCTATGTCATATGCTCCCTCTACTTCTTATCAAGTTCTCTATAGCTTAGGGGGCATCTCCCAAACCAATCCTCCTCTAGACCTCATTAAGATGTTGATGGACAAGATGTCTAATCTAGAGACATCTGTGTCAGGATTAAAGAATGTGTTATCTTATGATCAGATATGAAATGAGCCCATCCATCCTTCTATGCCTATTCACCCTTATCTAAGCCAATGGGAACTCCCCAAATTTACTTATTTCTAGAGTAAAGAGGACCCACAATAGCATTTGTGATCATTTAGACATGCTTGTTATTTAATAGGGCACAATGATGCATTACTACTTTGCGCCTTCCCTATGTCTCTTTTGGGGGTTGACCTAGATTGGTATAGCTCTATAACTCAACATTACCTTTTCTCATTTACCCAAATTGCACAATTATTCATAGACCATTTCTCTATGAACATTTCTAAAAAGGTTTTTATTATGGACCTTTATTTTATTAGACATTTTGATGATGAGTCTATCATAGATTTTATCGCTTACTATAGAGGCTTAATCAATCAACTCTCCTTCTCTTTACCCCAACCTGATCTTATTGAGCTCTTCTCAAGGGCATGTGCTAATCATATTTCATCCACACTCTGAGTACAAACTTTCTACATATTTAATGAAGACTTTACAATGGCATGAAAACTCAAGATTCGGGCTATAGATGAAGACAAAGTCAAGTTGTAAAGTAAGAACACCATTTATAAATCAAATGATTCCTCTTATTATAAAACTTCTCCTTCTAACCAAAAATCTAAGGGCTCTACTAATGTGGTGGTCATTAAATCAGCTTCTTCCATAACCATAAACCAACCTAATTCCTCAACTCCCTAATATTTGACCATGTAATTCCAACAATAGTATGAACAAAGATAATACACTCCCATTGGGGAGTCATATACTTCCATTTTGAAAAAAATATTACAACTAGGAGCCATAACCCTTCCTCAAATCAAACCTCCTATATAGTTTGATCCCTCCCATCCTATTCCAACTTGGTACAAGTAAGTTGAGTTTTACAGCTACCATCGAGTCAAAGGCCATAATTCTAATAACTATAAAACATTCAAGAACATTGTTTAAAACATGCTTGAAAAGGGTGATCTTGTTTTGGATAACCCTAGTGCAACTACTAATCAAAATATGGATGTGTTCAAATAGACTTTTCCTAACCATTCACCCAATAAAAATATTTTTTAGACCATGACTAATAACTCATGTGATCATAATATCCATAAAGTCAATATGGTATTTCCTTTACCTCCAGTCTAACCTATCCCACAATAGGAGGCACCCATTTTACCTACTCCTCTCCTACAATCGATGGAATTTGTTTTTCCCATTCTTCATCCTTGGGTAGAAGATCCTACTTCACCTATTCCACTCCCATGTGAGGAAGAGCCTCCTTTACCACTCATTTTTCCACAAGAGGATCATGTATTACCAGATATTGTTTCACCAATGTTACCTATCCTCTTACCACTTGAGAACCATGCCTTACCCATTCCTCAAGTACATGTTGAGGGGAACATAATTCTTATGTTATACCCTCTTAAATAACCCTCTTCACCTACCTCTCCTCCATCGATATAAGGTAGTACCCCATCCACTGCTCTTTCACACCTAGAAGAACTAGTGTTATCTACTCTTACATTAGACAAGAGACTTGTTGTGCCTAATCAAATTCAACCAATTTTACCACTTATTTTACCTATGGAAGATCATACTTTATGCATTCCTTTCCCACATGTTGAGGTAACAATTATACCTATGCTCTACCCCCTTTAGGAGCCTTCTTCGCGCACCTCTCCCTCACTCATGAAATACCATGCCTCTTCTCCTATCTCTATCGAAGAAGACCCTGTTATGGCTCTTTCTTGTCTTTGGCTTGAGGTAATAGAGGCCAATGATTTCCCTCTTTCTCAATAACCTAAGCCTTCTAAAGAAGTAACCATAAGGCCTATGTCAACTCCATCTAAACCCTTCTCATAGTTAGTGGAAAGTCTATAATTTCTTGACTTCATGAAGCTAGATCATGTGGTATTTTAGGACTGACTTAAAACTCCTATCCTACATAATGAGTGTTAAACATTACTACCAACCCTCTCACTACCCTTTACCCCAAGGTCTTTGACAAAGTTAGATCTTCTTCACCAAAATCACCAAAAGCTCATCCTTCTATGTCAGAACCCTCACCCTCATAGGCATCTACCATATTAAAGTAGATTAAGTCTTTAGGAGTTCACCTAGTCTCTAATCTAATTCATCCATAGGTGAAATTAGATTTAAATCTCCAACCACAAGTTGGAGTTCCATGGCTTGAACTGTGAAAAAATTTTAAGTTTCCAAGATCTCACCGATCCTTCCCTCTACCACCCTCAACTTTATTGTCAATTTTGGGACCACATCCCTCCACTTTAATTGGAGTATCACCAATCCAAGTGAAATAAAAGGATAAGTTACCTCCACTACTACCTCTGCCACCTAGTAGGCCTTTCACATCTGACACCATGATACCTAACACCAAAAAGGTGCCATGTAAAATCACCCTTATGACTCCTAAACCAGAGGTGTCCACCCCCATTACAAAAACAAGTGTTAGCCCACTCGTAGGCTTTCAAATATTTTTCCTATGCCAGTTTTTACAATCCTCTGTAACAAATTTTCCTCCCATTAAGCCTTATATCCTTCTTGGACTGAAGCCATCTTGGTTTGATGATACAAAAGTGTGTCTATATCATCATTTTCCTAGACATGATATTGAGAGTTGTAAAGTTTTCATAGTAGTCATTTGGCAATACTTTGATATTGACACTCTCTTTTTTGATAATCCCATTATCCTTATTGATATTCCACCCATCATATCAATAATGCCTCATATTGTTCCACCTGATTTAAACCCAAAGATGTTGTCATACCCCCTTTTCCACTTCTTTCACCTATGTTTTAGATTAACATGGTTAATATGGCCATGTAGTCACAAAATCAAAAGGATAAAGGTAAGGAAAAAGTCATTTCCCTTGGTCTCATCCCTTCTTAATAGACACTCCTTTGAATCCAAATATTTCCATCTTGGGTGTCCCAAACCTAACATATTTAGAAGTTATTCAAAACTCGATGTGAAACAACTTCACTGAACCCCTCTAAAAATGTCCTTATATGAGTTAATACAAAACTCACCCAAATATCATCAAGCTTTGATTAGTGATTTTCAAGTGGTTGAGGTACAACTTGATGATCCCTAACCTCTTGTAGCTTTGGTCAGCTCTCTTAACACCATCTCTTTGATTTCTTTTAGTGATTCAAAAATACCACTTCAACACCCTGAAGATCAATATTTTGCCCTTTTTATCATTGCATATATTGATCAAACTTGTGTTAAAAGAGTCATGATCAATGGGGGAGATAGTATTAATATTATCTCCATCCATGCCTACAAAAAGATATCCCTTCTCGACAATTGCATGCCTCAAACTGATGTAGTACTCCACTTATTTAATGATACCATAGCTACTATAATGGGCACTGTTGTCTTATATATTTGTGTGGGCCTCACATAATTATTGAGATATTATATGTTGTAGAAGGAGAGTTACAATACAACATACTACTTGGAAGACCTTGGATACATGCTATGGCATGTGTGCCCTTGAATTTACACTATTGCATCAAGTTTGAGCACAATGGGTAGGTGCATGTTATTCCTGTTGACCTACCTACTTTAAAAACATGCAACATGACTTATAGCCCTAATTATGTTCTCATTACATTAAAGACATCATCTTTTATACATGATACTTTTGAAGCTTCCACAAGCTCTACTACTTTGGTTACATAGATACCAGTAATACAAATTCTTGATAAAGACCTCATGAAAGAAACTTTCAAGCATCTATCACTCAAAGAATATTGTTTGTTGACACTCAACATGTTCTATACTCCAAAAGAGTATGAAAAGATTCATATGCACCCTAATTATGATCCCCATATTGGGATGGTCATCCCATATGGTCCTCTTAACCTTCAAACTAATTTCAAATTTGGGGGAATTGATCGAGCTCCCACTATCGATAATCCATCCTCTTCACCATAATGGTTTACTTGTGACTTCTCTTTCTCAAGCAAGCCTGGCTTCACTCACACCTATCTTTATATGTGTACCTAGAAAGGATTTGCTTTGGGTTATTACGATCAGGGTGTTCATATGACTGTTGAATATCCCATCAATAAAACCATTGAAAATGTTAAAAAGAGGCATGGAGTGGGTTATGATGAACCAACTAAACTCACCAAAACTTCTCATATACCAATTATCAAAGAGCTGGTCTCTCCTTATTCATCCTCTCCTCTACCATCACCTACTGAATTAGAGGTATCTATACCTCCTAAATTTTTTTCAATAAATTCCATCCATTTGGGCCCCTTCACCTATCCTTGAGGTAAGGAAACAAGGTCCCTTCTTCTCATTCATCTTGAAATGATTGATGAAGACTCTCCCACTATCAACACTATCTAATGTTGAGATGATGATGTTATTTTCACATACATGGGTGCAGAAGATTCTTATATCCAATTATCACTCTTATTCAAAACACAAGCTATGTTAATTGAATCAACCATTAACATTAATTTTCCCTCTCACAATAACCCCCATGTCCTTAAAATTGGCCATTATTTGGATTCCTCTAAGAAATAAAATTATGCCACATTTTTTAATGACCATAGTAAAGCCTTCACTTGGTCTTATAGTGACATGCCTAGTATCGACCTTTCTATCATCACCCATAATATTTTCACCAATTGAGATGTTAAACCTATTAAGTAGAAGCATTGAAAAATGCTTCCTTATATTTCTCTCCTTGTCAAAGAAGATCTCTAACACCTCCTTTATATTAACTTTATCCAACCCATCAACTACCCATAATGGGTTTCCAATATTGTTCTTATTATAAAAGCAATAGGGGAATCTACATCTACATCAACTATCATGACTTAAACCTCACTTGTCTAAAATATGAATTCCTTTTGCCAAGTATCAACCAACTTATTGATCTAACAACTAGCCATGAGATGTTATCACTTATGTATGGGTTCTCAGGTTAAAATCAAATCTTGGTTGCTCCCAAGGATCAACACAAGACAAATTTCATTACGCCATGGGAGACTTTTTGTTATCAGGTCATGCCCTTTGGTTTGAAAAACACTGGTGCCACCTACCAACATTCCATGACTTACATCTTCCATGATCTCCTACACAAAATTATGGAAGACTACATGGATGACTTACTCAAAAAGTCTAAACTTCACCAAGATCACTTGACAATTCTCAAAATCATATTCACTCGTCTCCTCCAATATAATGTTTGACTAAACCCAAATAAATTCATCTTTGGTGTCCTTTTCGGTAATCTCTTAGGCTTTATCATTTCTCTCCATGGTATTAAATTCAACCTTGCTAAATTTTGAGAAATAATAGACATGCCTCTACTTACTAATGTCAAACAACTCCACATCCTACAAGGTAAGCTTCAGTCAATCCATCACTTCATCTCCCAATTATTGGATTATTTCCAACCCTTTCACCATCTCCTCAAAAAGGAGGTCTTCTTCTATTGGAATATAGATTTCCAAGAAGTCTTTGATGCACTCAAATGGTATCTCCTTTCCCCACTAGTTCTTATTCCACCTAAGGAAAACTAACCTTTCTAACTTTACATCTCTGTAATAGACCATTCTCTAGGAGCTATGATTATACATCAAGATGATCACCATCGAGAATAAGCTATTTACTACATAAGCCACACACTTATTGATTATGAAAATTGATATACCCATATCAAAAAGTTTTATCTCATGTTGGTCTTTGTAATATCCAAGCTCCATCATTACCTCTTAAATCACAAAACCTACATCATCACCCATACTGATCCCCTTAAATATATGCATTCCAAGCCATATCACAACTAATGAGTAGCTCAGTGGCTCATGCTCCTTACTAAATTTGACTTGGAATTTATTGAATAGAATTCTATCAAAGGGAAAATGATCACTCACGAATTAGTTGTTTCCCCTTTACTTGAAAACCAACCTTCAAACCTCAAATTCCCTGATGAATCTATCGCAATGCTCTCCATCGATGACATCTCCTATCAAATGATAATGTTATTTGATGGATCTAAATGTCAACATGGTGGGGGTGCAGGGGTCATCCTCATCCCTCTTGATGGTGAGACTATGCCTTTATCATTTAAACTAGATTTTGAATGTGCTAACAATATGGTTGAATATGAAACTTTAATCTTAGGGTTTTAAATGGCTAGTTTTTTGGGTGTCAAATCAATAACCATTTTTGGTGACTCCCAACTAGTGGTTAATTAGGTTAATGGTTCCTACCTATGAAAAAATGAAATTTTACAATGATATAAATATCATGTGGATACACTATTAGAATCATTTGACTCCTACCTCTTGCAAACTATTCCTTGATCTATAAATAAGTTTTCTAACACAATGGCTTATCTTGATTCACACATACCCTCTTCACCCTCTTCTTAAAAAATCTATCACTGTACATCACTTAACATTGTCCTCCTATGTATCAACTAACATCCTTTTTATCGATGATGTAACACATAACCCACATGACTTATGGTACAAGCAACTCACAAATTACCTTTCCTTTTCTATTACCCCTCCTAACCTCTCCAATAATGAGAGACATGAATTCATGAAATATGTCACTCATTACACTATGTTAGGGGGGACTTCTTTGCGAGTGAGGTTTTGATGGTTTCCTCCTTAGATGCCTCACTAGTATTGAGATACCCTTTGCCATTAAGGGATTACATGATGGGATTTATGGTGGACATTTCAATGGTAATGTAGTGACCCAGCATATCCTTCAACTTGGATATTATTGGCCAACACTCCATCAAGAATATACTGATTACATTTGGTATTACATCAAATGTTAGCAACAAATGAACCTCCTTCACATTACAAGCCATGCATTACAAGTCACCAAAGACTTTTGGCCCTTCTCCCAATGGGGTTTGGATCTAATTGTTGATATTAACCCTCATTCATCTCTCTGTCATCATTTTATCATTATTGCTATTGAATACTTTACCAAGTGGGCCGAGGCCATTCCTCTCATCTCCACTAAAGCTGATAAAATTATTGACTTTATCAACCATCACATCATCTATCATTTTGGTGTCCCTCATAAAATTATAATAGATAATGGAAAATATTTTA
The DNA here is from genome assembly GCA_037957365.1 of Torreya grandis. Classification (NCBI taxonomy): domain Eukaryota; kingdom Viridiplantae; phylum Streptophyta; class Pinopsida; order Cupressales; family Taxaceae; genus Torreya; species Torreya grandis. The sequence goes on along the minus strand of JARHVA010001799.1, from coordinate 3,064,281 downwards.
AAAATAAGACTATCCAAAATCTTTGTGACACCTTTAGAGTCAAATTAAACTTCTCATTGCCATACTATCCACAAGCAAATGGATAGGTAAAAGCTTTTAACAAAAAATTGACCAAAATCTTTATGAAGATAGTCAATGATATTGACAAGGATTAGCACATGCACATTCCTTTCTTTATGGGCTTATTGCACTAGCATTCAAACCCCTACAAGTTTTATGCATTTTTCCATAGTCTATGAGATGGAGGCTATTTTGCCTCTTGAGGTCCAGATTCCTTCTCTTCACATTTGTCTGCAAAACATACTAACGATGACTTTCACCAAGAATGTTTAGCTCAACTTGAGTTACTTGATGAGCCCTATCTCATAGTCCTCAACCACCTCCAAATCTATCAAGAGCATATCAAACATGCTTAAAACAAAAACCTCAAGAAGAGAGATTTCAATATCAAAGATCTCATCTTAAAGGAAAATCAACATGTGACGAACATGGAGAAAAGCAAACAGGGCAAGTTTAATCCTAATTGGCTTGGACCATACATCATAACTCATAAGTATGGCCCAAGAACTTATGACTTATCTTCTCTCAAAGGAAGGCCAAAACTTGAGCCTTTAAATGATTTTCACCTATGACCATTCTTTTGTTAATCAAGTAACACTTCACCTCATGTTTAACTTGAGCTCATCCCTTGAGCAATCCTATTACATTCATCTCCCTTCCTCTTAACCCTTATTCCTACACACTTATTTAACCTATGAAGTGCTATGGTTTTGCCCTCAAAATGGAAAACCTTTAAGCTTCTATAGTCCTATCCATGACTAAAGTTTAAAAAAAAAAAAAAATGGGATACATAGATAAGTTATCATCTCTCAGGTCACGATTCTCAATGTAAACTGCTCCCTTGAAGGATAGATATGTAACTTCTCCTTGATAATATAAATAGATTGCTCCCTTGAAGGACATCTGTTAAAAATTAAAAACAAAACCTTAGACCATTCCCTTGAAAGATGGATAAGCCAAGCTTTGTTATCAAGGGAAATAATGACTAAGAAGCTTCTCATATTGATCAGTTTCATATGACCTCAACAAAAACATAATCTCATTATAGGATTCCCAAATTGATTAGCTTACACACACATAAAAAAAAAATTTAAGTCATGGACTTGCCTATAGTATCTCTTGAGTCACCCACAAAATGAGCATACCATCCCCACTAAGAAGGTTACACCACCTAAACACTCTCATTTCGTTTACCTTTTTCCCCTCATACTCTTTCAAGGGACTTTGAGCCCACTTGACACGAGGTGAGTATGACACTTCTCTAATAAATAAATGGTCAAATGACACAAAGTATGAAAAAGGATCATACTCTCAAGCCTATTTATGTTGTGATTATGGTATTTGCCAATGTGTGATCATCATTCCTCTTTCTTTCCCATCCCAATCACATATTGATTTCTCTTCTGAGATTGAATCTCACGACAAGATTCAATCACCGTCTCACCTTTCTACCAATTTTTATTGATTCTTAGAGTTATGTGTTTAACACATATCTGTCTCAAATAACTACCCAAAACCATACTAAAACTAACAAACCATTGCTCATGAGAAATCTACCAAACTTGTAATCATAGTTTCTCTAAACAATAATAAATAGGAAAAATATCAAGCCCACTCCATTTATTTTAAGCATATACCATCACAAATATGGAAAAATTCTGAAATAAAATAACATACCCAACCCATTAATTTTAAGCATACACTATCACAAATATAAAAAATTGCTAAGATGAAGATAACAAATCAACTATGCATATACCATCACACATATGGGAAATGATAGTCAAACTCAACTAACATGCTCAACATTAACATAACATAAACATCCACATAATTATAATAATATCAACATCATCACCATCACATAAATACATCTCAAAATAACAAACTCTCATATGATGGTAGCAATCAGTTGACATGGGGTATTTTAAGGTTAGCTCAGCCGTATACCCGCCTAAATATATAACCTATTAACCCATCTAAATCCTAGACCCAACTACCTATCTCCTAGCCCTAGGCCTAATTTCTTATCTTTCAACTCTAGGCCCCATGAGTTATATCTTAAACTCTAGGCCCCATGGCCTATATCTCACATCTTCGACCCCATGACCTATCTTTTAATCCATAGGTCCCATGACCTATTTCAACCTACCTTTATCTAACCACTTCCCTTAAATTTTTTAAAATCATACCTCACCCTTTTTCCCTATGCAATGGGAGAACTACATTAGCCTAAGGCCCTCAATTGGGGTATGTAAGTAACAATCAGTCGACATGGGGTCTTTTATAACTAGCTCGACCATTCAACTTGATGATTAACTCAACTAGAGATCCAAAATGGGATTTTTTCTTCTTAGTTGGGGTTTTTTCATATGACCAATGTCATTTAAAGCTATCAACATTGACATTGAATGTCAACCAACATTAGCACCTTATCGGTTGACATCGATGACTAGTTTGGCCCTAAGGCTAAATAACTTGTCTCTCAACTTTAATTTTTTCCCTAAAAACTACACCCAAACCCATCCCAAATTTTTATAAACCTACCCTCACCCTATTTACCATCCCTCTACTTTCCCTCTCTCCCCCTAAACCTAATAAATTTTCCCAAATGACACATTAAGTACTTTAAATTAAAATTTAACTCATAGAGTATCTTACCTCATCTCTCCACCTCTTTTGGGCTAGAATAGCTGGTACTTGTGGTGGTATGCCTCTAGTTGGGTCCCCTTCTAGCTCTGCCATCTCTACCCACACAAACCCAGAGCTCTTTTTCTCCAATCAAATGTTTTAAATGAGTTTTGGTGGGCTGTCAAACCCCTTTTTGTTAGGTTTAGTTTCCCACTAACATCAATAGTCTTAACCTAAGATACTAATGTTGATAATAATTTTTACTAACATTGGTGATATAATCAATGTCAACTCCCTTAAATTAGAGTTTTCAACCCCAACCACCACCCTTTGGACTACACCATCAATTCGGGGCAACTTAGAGATCACGTATATATCCTTGACCATGACAATTAACTTTGGACGTCACATATATCTCCCCAACCATGACAGCCAACCTTGGAGATCACTTAAATCTCCACCCATAATGACTTTGATCTAAGATCATGAATATCTCCTTAACCATTGACCCTTTTGAACCAAATTTATATTTCTTATCTTGACCACTTATGCTACCTTACTATAGTTGGCTATTATACACAGACATGTATATCAAGTGTTTTGGATCATGACCAAGTTATTCCTATCACCTACAACCTTTTGTGATTACCAAGATCACTTCCTACCTTGAATACCTAAAACACATGGACCATTAGAGCTACAAATTTGATCATTTTAACCTTATCAACTATCACTTACAAGTTATGATTTGGTTATTTTTATTTGAGTCCTCCTCACCTTTACCTATTATTTATTATGTCAACTATCACTCATAGTAGTATATGTGTAAGCAACAATGTTACCACACTCTCACTCAACATCCCCCACCCAATTAACTCCTTATCAAATTGGTACCTAATTATATATTCTCCTCCATTAGTTCCCATTTTGAGGGGGATACCTCATCCAATACCTAGAGCATCAGAATTTTATTTTTTTCTTGTAACTTGTCAATATAAATTATAAGACAAAAAGGGGCAAATGTAGACACCAAAATTACATCACACACATGTGTAACTCCCTATGTCAAAACCCCCTTGAGTCCCTTTTAACAATTAGCCTTCCTAACCCATGTTTTTACCCCTCACATATTTAATTAATTTAAAATATTTAATTAAGTTAATTAAAAACTACTTATGCCACCTTACGTAGCCACCTTGTTTTAAGACTAATTCTTACCCTCTAAGTCACCTTAAGACTTAGTCCCCTAATCCTAACTACCCATGACTTGTTCTCACCCCAAACATGAATTCTTAACTATGTCCTTCTTAACCTTGTAATTCTATTATTTCCTAATGGATACCACACTTGGCTTGAGAAAGAATAAAAAATAGGCTAAAATAGCCCTTTTACCTATTCTCATGCCACTGATGTCAGTCAGCCCATGGCTGATGTTGATGGGATCATCAATGCCAGTTACTTAAACCAAATTCCAACCTAATGTTTAGGTTAGTAGAAATTAAAAAAACTCAATCATTCAAATATAGGCTTTAGCATTTGACTTTCCACATCTAGGCTTACTATTACTCTACACAAATCAGTCTAGATTAGGAATTAATTTACTACACAAAAATTAGATTCTTCTAAATTGGCATCACATGCTTATCTTTCTATTCACATATTGCTTCAACACACCTCATCAAATCCATCTATCTAGCACTCATTGTTTATCTATTTCATCAACTACGTAATTTTTTGTGTTTTATAATTCCTTTAAAAAATCATTTAATAATTACTTTACATTATACTATTTATCATTTTATGAACATTGTGATTCTCCCTATAGAGGATTTATAAAAATCCATCTATTTTCCTTTTTTTCAAACATACCAACCTTTTGTCTAGACCCACTTAAGTCTTACCCACTTCCTTATGACACTTCCCAACCTCATAAACCTGACCAACATCCACATCTTAGCTCAAAAAAATCTCTTGTAGCTTCCTTGAGAAATTATTTCCCCTATCGAAATCAATCACATAACTAACATCACTCATCTCTTTACCAACATTGATAGCCTAACTAATGTCAATGACTATGTATTTCCACTACCCTCCCTGAGCCTACCCAAATAACCTCCAAAAACACAAAAAAATCACATTACCTACAATGTGTTAGTCTCTATTACACTTAGACTATAAGAATGGTATGAATATTCTCTCTTACTCTCTCTTTCATTTTGTTATTCATTACCATTTTGTTTCAAAAAGTGGACTGTCATCCCTAAAGAAGTTTGACACTTTTAGGAACAAGCACATAGCTTGGCAACCCACTTATATATCTACTAACAAATATTTTAGTGGTATTACTTTCTTATTTATAGGTAGTCCTCCCTAACCAAAGAGGAGTGCTCAACATCATTTAGATATGATGCACAACCAATTTGGGTTCTCTCTAATCCCTACCCTCCACCTTTATTTCTCCTTAAACACCAAATAGATTCAAAATCTAGTAAAATAATGATCATGCAGCTAAATTCACTTGATGAGCTAATAAAGGAATCACTTTATCACACTAAAATAATGCAAAAATAACATGTGAGTTGGCATGATAGGAACATCAAGACTAAGAATTTCTAACCTAGTGACTGGGCACTCCTTTTTTACTCTAAATACAAGGATCATAAAGGAAAGTTATAGTGTCTAGATGCTTGGGCTATATGAGATCAAACAATTTTTTGACAATGGAGCTATAAAGCTCATGACCATTGAATTTGTTCAATTTTTAATACTTGTTAATGGACATAGGTTTAATCTGTATAAGAAACCATTTTCTAAGGAAATTCTCACTTGCCAACTTCTTTAAGAATAACATCTGTCTCTTCTTCATGAAGCAAATCAACCTATTCCTAGAACCAAAGGGTATTTCTATCAACCCTTATCTAATATTTTCGAAGAGCAGTAAAGCTTCCTACAACCAAAAATAAGTTATTCATAAAGATTTGGTTTAGGATGAATAAAATCCTATCTCCTATATTTCTACAATTCTAGTTGAGTTGGGACTCGAAAATCTAAAAAAATAGAAAAACTAGAATGAAAATCTTTGGGCATTGTTGATGGATATTGTCTCAAAAAACTAGGTCACTGGTTGATCAACATTCATTAAAAAAAGAAGCAATACAACAATATATATTTTTTATTTTCATCTATTTCTTCTTGTAGATTCATTTTCTTGGAGCAAAAATACACTTTTCTCTTTGTTACAAGATGAAAATCTTGCTGTTGTAGGATATTTTTTGTTGCTATAGGACACTTTTTGTTGCTATAAAAAATATTTCTTACTGTAGTATTAATTATTATCATTCCATCCTACATTACATTTTTACAAAACATTTTTTCTCCCAATCAAATAATAATACATGCCCGTACACCTCACTCTGCCACTTAAAATCATCTACACATTAATGAAAGGTATTCCTACAAGTACTAAGGTAATTATTTTATATTTATTTCATTTCATAAGTTTTAATTATTAATAAGATGATGAGTCTTAATTCCATTAACATGTTACCATATCTTCTCCTTATCACACCATCTTTCCATATCTTCTCCTCTGCCAATTGATGTGACCATTGACGTACTGCTACTACCACCCCTTATTATTTTCATGAGCTATTTTCACATGTTATATTCATCCCTTGAGGATAAGTGATAGTTTAATTTGGGGGCATTTCCCATAATTCAAATAGATTATCTCACTCTCAAAGCAAAAGTCACAAACATTCCCCCCAAATCTACAAAACCCTTCCTATAAGAACATAGACCATATAACTCAAATTTCATCTCACAATATGGGAAGGGACTTAAACAAAAGCCACTTGATATCACTCCTCTGACTAATAGCCTGGACATCCTGAACCTATTCTATAATGTAGGATGGGCACAATATTTTGAGAGGATACAAACTCTGCATTAAGGAATTATAGAATAATTCATTAGCTCATTATATAATAATCTATAAATAGTAAGAGGAATGGAAATAAATATAATGGAAGTCATCATCAGTAGAGTATGAACAAGGGAAGCATGGCAATAAAAATTTGATGCTGAGGTGGAGAGGCAAAAATTCATCAGAGAAAATGAAAGCTTGAAAACTTCAAAATAAGGCACTACACACTTATCTTTATCAATAATATGGGCTAAGGCTATTGAGTTTATCTGTAGATATATCACTTGTGAAGGGAGGTATTCGATGTTACATGATGTTCACTTTAAATTCATGAATCATTTACAACATGACATTGAGATAAATGTTCCCAACTTATTACTTAAAATAATCACAAAAATGGTGGAGGCATTACAAAGAGGTAATTCCAAATCTCTTTCTCATCATTATTTAATCTAGGTGATTATTCAAGACTATTTACAAAGGACTAGACCCAATATAAGTTGGGAAGATTTTTTCCAAGTATCGAGAAATGTAAAAAGTGATAATGAGGAAAATGTGATAGAAGAGAAAATGGAGGTAGAATAATAGAGGATAGAAGAAGACCTTATTGCATATCCACAAGAACTTGAAGAAGAAGCCCTTCTTGAAGCTCGACAAGAACATGTAGAAGAAGCCCTTCCTATTGCTCCATAATAAATTGTAAAAAAAAACCTTCTTGTAGCCATATAAGAACTTATAGAAGAAGATCTTCCTACAAAAACACAAGAACCTGTAATGAGAACTAATCTTGAAGAAGGGGCTTCCATAAGTAAGTTATCTAGAAGAAGAAAGAAGAAACTTATTCTCCACCTTGACTCTAAGGAATCTAAAGAAGAAACACCTTATCCTAAAAAGGCTAAGGTAACATCTACTCCTCGCATATCCCATAGATTAATAAGGAAGATGAAAACTAAACCTTCTTCTATTATTAAAATTAATGAGGAATTTGGAGAAAAATAATCTACCAAAAATATTGAATCACTAGAGGCATTTAGTTTTGAAACTAATAAGAAATAATGTTCTTAAGAATACAATAAGGAGTAAAAACAAATAAAACACAGTCTTGAAGAATTTCAAGAGGAAAAAATGAAGGAAGAGGTGAAACAAATGGAGTAACCTACTATACACGTGGAATTTCCTACTCTAGAGCAAGCCTTATATGAAATTGAGTGACTAATAAATAAGTTATAGGATCAGTCAAGAGGAGGACTATATGTGCTTGTTACAATAGCTTTTCAGTTGTAGCCCTCTGTTGAAGACCATCCTACAATTATTGTTTCACAACTTTTTGTAGTGAAAAAGCAATAGGAAAAAACTTTAACTACCTAAATAGTTAGGTATAATTCCTCATTTGTGGTATCTTCTAAATTGATGAATTGGATAGATAGTCAATCTAAAATTATTAAGGAATTAACAAAAGAGAATAAGAAATTAAAAGAAGAGGTTAGGTTGAAGGAAGAAAAAATCTTCAAACTACAACATAAAATTGAATATATGGCTTGTCTTACTCAAGATCTCATTGACTACAGGCCTCATGAAAGATTATATTCATTTTATCAATAGGAGAAATGACATAAGTTTAAATTTATGATAATTTACTGTGACATGCCTTATGAAGTAATTAAACCCCTCTCCTTTTAAAACTATAAAGATAGGTCATAAGAAAAATAAGCAAAATTGTGCAAGTTCTATCTTCACAACTATGTTGTGCCTTATGATAGGGAATGGAACCCTAACCTATATGTTGGAGATGAACTTATAAAATCATTTTCATCATATCTTTTGAATGATTAAATAAGAGGAAGAGAGGTGACTGAATATAAGAAAAAAGAAAATGAAATCCAATTACTTATTAGAAAAGAGTCAATGGTACTTGATGTTGTATTGAAAGAATGGGATAATATCATGCTAATGAAGGAATTCAGAACTTGGTTTTTCAAGAAATTTGATGAACCCAAGATTTATACTTGGGATTAAGAACTTCTATTGGTCTTACAACAAAATAATCTTGTATTGAATGATGGAATGAGTGTTTCTATCTAATTTTCACTTTTTTTTCTTAGTATTGTAGAAAAAGAAACGAATTAAGGGTGGGTAGGAGAATACCTAGTAAAAATGTGCTCTTTAAAGTATAGACTTTATGAAAAATCTTATTTGGCTAGGGAATGATACCTAAAAATAAGAAATCACTACCAAAAAACTTGTTGGTTAGACAAGTAATTGGGTGGATTGCCTAGCGTGATGTAGATCCTAAAAGCATGAGCTTTCTATGAGGTTGTCAATCCACCTACTTTAAACACTTAAGTTGGAAATGATAAAATAAATATACTTACATTAAATGAAAATAAAATTAAAATTAAAGTAACAAATAACTGAATCTAATAAAATAAAGTTAAATGCTTTGCTAAAGATAACTAAATGAAAGCAATAGTTTGATTAACATTAATGCTAAAAATTAGTTAAAGCAAGGTTGTGTCTTTGGTTTGGTAATTTGAAAAGGGTCAAAAGATAGTTTTTTTGGGGTTGGTAAATATAAAAGGTGGTAATATGATTAAGGTGGTCAAAGAGGTAAATTATGGTTGGGAAGGAAAAAGGGGAAATGGTGGTTAAGAAGGCAAAAGGGGGAAATGGTGGTCAAGAAGGCAAAAGAGGGTAAATGGTGGTCAAGAAGGCAAAAAGGGATAAAGGGGAAAAGGTTAAGATGAAAAAGGGATAAAGGAAAAATGGTTAATGTACCCAAGAGGTTAAAAAAAGAAAGATCCAAAGGGAAAGAAAGATTGAAATTAAATAGACAAAAGTAAATATTACCTTCCAAGCTTGAAGAAGAATGTTGATGTTGTTTTTGATGATGATGTTGTTGAAGATGATGACATTGGATTGAAAATATAGTAGAGTTTCAAGGATTTGAATTCTTTTAACCTCCAAGATGATTACCTCCTTAAAAAGTGGAAAATGTGCAACAAGAATGTTTTTTTTACCAAAACTCAACTTAACCATGGGTAAAGGAAAAGGGGGTACTTATAGAATTTGTTTTCAAGAACACATGCCAAAGAAGTGGAATAGTGAAGTATGACACCATTTTACAATTGGGATAATAAATTACAAAGGGTATAAGGGTGTTGTGATTCCAACCTTGTTGGTTTGTCTCCCACCTTGCACATGAGTCTAATTTTGAGTGGAAATCATGCACATGGACCCAAATAAGACCAAAAGACTTTCAACCAAGGTAATTTGTATTTTGGATAAGTGCCTCATAAATTTTGGCACTATTATCCATGTGGGTGTATGGATGAATCAAATGATAAGGGTGGTGGGATTCCCACTTTATTGGTTTGTCTCCCACCTTGCACATGAGTCCAATTTTGAGTGGAAATCATGCACATGGACCTAAATGATGCCAAAGGACTTTCTACTAAGCTAATTTTTCCTTTGGCTAAGTACCCCATGAATTTTGGTGACACCTTTATACATGAGGACAAAAACACATGTTTAATGATGGACCCATAGGGAAAAATGCTCCATACTTCAAAGGAGGGGCCCTTTAGTGCTTAATGATGTCATTAGGTACCTTGGCAAAGGGTCCCAAGTGGGGTATGATGTCCTACTTAAAGCCACCTCAATTCCAAGTCATGTCACTTACCATATCACCTTCCATATCACCTCCTATGTCACTTTCCATGTCACCTACCATGCCATCATGAATAGTGGTAGTGGGTCCCACAGTGAATGGTGATAGTGAATAGTACTTTTGAATATTACTTTCAAATAGTAATTTTGAATAATAATTTGTGAATATTCATAGGAGATTAGTGATTTGGTTAGGTTAAGAGGGGTTGGTTAAGGGTTAAGAAGGTTTAGGGGGGTTTTAAGGGGTCTTGAGGCATAGAGACATACAAACTGCAAGTGTGCAATTTTATAGTGTCTATAATGAGCTCACTCCCACACTAAGAGAGAAAGAGAGAGCCATATTTCCATTTTAACTTAAAGGAATCATTTAATAAGATCACAAGATATATTCTACTTGCAGGTGAAATGTGATCTCAATTATTAAGCCTCAAATTCTAGCCACCTTTGTTTTTGTATCTTGTTAAAGATTGGTAGGATGAATCCCCATTGGATGAATCTAAGGAGGTCAAAAATTGGTAACTATTTGAACAGAGGTATTGATTTTATTCTCACCTTAAAAGTGGTGCCATAAAACTTATGGATTTCAGAACTCTATGAAATGAAAATTAAAAAAATTGTTGCTCATGGTCGAGCAAGGTCTTAAGTTGGGGGGTGTGATGAGCCCTATAAATATCATGTTATTGTACTAATCTATCACACTCATCCTTATTATTTACCATAATTTTGAGTACTTTCTCATAAAATTTCCTTCCTTGAATAGACACAATCTTATAAATAACATTATGTTTCCATACTCTAAATATTTATAATGATGTATTGAAATCAAGTATATAATAGTTATCTTCTACCATAGGATGATTTTTATATAATGTGTTTTATATATGTTTTGGAGTAATAGGTACATAATATAGAACATCCTATAATAAAGGAATCTCATCATGTAGATACATCTTGTAGCCACTGCATGACCAAAGCCATAGATGAATAAAATTTGATTCTCAATTCAACCAACTCATAGAAACAACTATAACCTCCATGGAGCATAATAAGGATGAAGTTGAATAATGAAACAACTTTTTTTTTCCTAAATAAATAATATAGAATTCAAATGAAAGATGACTTTAGTAGAAAGAGCCAATTTTGGTTACCCGAATTTGAATGTTTCTTATATTAGAATATATATTATTTTGTAGAAAACAATCTCCCCTATTGTGTGTGTGTGTGTGTGTGTGTGTGTGTGTGTGTGTGTGTGTGTGTGTTTGTGTGTGTGTGTAAGTAATAGCAGGGTTGAGAGAGTAGTAGATATCAAATATATAATTATCAAAAGTACATTTTGTCAACTAGATGTTATTGTAATTTCCTGCAATAATTAATTATTGCATTTTAATTATGAACAAAATTTTTTGAGCCTATTTTAGTGTTGTAAGAGGAAGGATTGAATCTGGAGTTGGATGGAGGAAGGGCCCCTTTGAAAGTCTTATATCAGTAATATAACCTATTTAAATAGCTAAGCATGCTATTTAGTTTCTTTATGTGTTGTGTGTTTTATTTATGAATTGTGTGATTTAAATTCTTGCATATAATTATTTAAGGAAGCTTCCAATAGTGTAAACATTTATTTCACATTATTATCTTCATTTTTAATTCTAGAATTACATTTACTACATGAATTTATCATCTTAGATTACAATCAACAAAAGGTCAAATTAAAAGATTGAGTGTGCACATATAGTGACATCATCCTATGAAGTCTACATCCTCGAGTTGACATTTAAATGAAGTATAAGTTATAGGTCTATGGTAATTCTCCTTGTTCATTTTGATTAATATAAGTATATCTGATTGTGAATCAAATGTTAGTTAGGGGTTGTATCATCCCTATAAAATCTAATCTCTATTGCATGAAATGTTGTTCTACTTATATGGATTGCAAGGGAAGGGTAGTTAATTTCTGATTACCAACAAACATTACACACTTTAGGCATTTCCTTACCCAAGAGTGTGCATATCTAAACATTTTTGGCTAAAATTACCCAGACCTAATGATTTTAGAGGTTGTCATCTTGGTAGTAAAGTGCCCACCAATTGGACCATCATAGAATTGCTCAAGCAATTTGTCTATTTGGCATGATTCCACACACCTCAAAAGTATGCCTCCTATGTCTCTTTTGAAAAGCACTCCATCTATCAGGACATAGGGTATAATTTTCAACTTTAAGTTCCTCCTCTCAGATCTATCTATCCCCATAAAACATTGACCTGTTTTAAGAAATTTGACTATATCACATGTCCAACTGAAAGGTGTATTGTTTATAGCTATCATGGACTACCAACACTTGCTATTTATCTTGTTTTACCTCTATTTCAAGGTGTTCACATAACACTCTACCCCTTACAAATTTTTTAACTCTAAATTTAAGGTCATACTCTATGCATTTTATCACCCATCTAGCTCTTTTCTCATTGAGGTCTTTGTTGAGCATAAACTCCTTAACACCCAAAGTATAAACTCCTTAACACTTGGGTGTAATGAGTATCATCTTACTATTGGAAACCATGTGTCTATATTTATTTAAAAATATCACTACTACAAGCACATGTTTCTATATAAATATATACTTCTCATTATACCCCTCTAAGGCCTAATTAAAGAAAGCAATAGGCTATTTTAGACCTTGCTCATTCTACTGCATCAATATGGTAGAGATTACATCTAATGTAAATAAGGCATACAAGTATAATTATTTGTTAGAATAATAATTAATAAGTTTAGGGGCATGATAAATGGTCTCTTTGATAGCCTTAAAACTCCTCTTACCTTTTTTTGTCCATGTAAACTCCTTGCATTTCATTAACATGTGAGTAAGAGGCTTGACTAGCTCTACAAATCCTGGGATAAACCTTCTTATAAAATTAATCTTTCCTAAGAAAATTTGTAGACCCTTATTATGCTTGGGAAAGGGTAGGGATAATATGGACTCAACTCTTTCAAATTCTATGGAAAGACCATCCTTGGACACTACATGGCCTAATAACTTGCCCTCATGAATTACATTTTTAGGATTTAATGACACACTATATTCTTACATCTTTCAAATACCAACCTCAAGTGATCAATGTGATAATCTGGGTCCTTTGATTAAATAGTGATGTCATCTAGGTATATGAGTACCATTTCATTGATCAAACCTTCAAAGGCAACATCCATTGCCCTCTGGAAAGTTGCTCCAGTATTGGATAGTCCAAAGGGCATTTTTATATATTCATAAGTGCCCCACTTTGTGGTGAAGGTAGTCTTATGCCTATATTATTTCTTGACCATGATATGATTATAACTATAGTGGCCATCAAATAATAATAATCCTTGAGAACTTACCACCTTTTGAAGAATCTAATCCATTAAGGGTTATGGGTAATGGTCTTTTAGGGACACCTTGTTGAGGTCCCTAAAATCAACACACAAACATATTTCCCCATTATTTTTCCTCATAGACACAAGGTTTTCCACCCATGAGGAATTTTTAATTAGGAATATTATATTTTATTGAATAAACTTAAATAGCTCTTTTCTCATTAATTCCTCCACTTTTGGGTTGATAGGGCTTTGTTTCTACCTGACTAGTTTTACATTGCCCTCTAGTTTAATGGTATGTTGTGAAATATTGGGATTAAAACCCTTTAAATCCTTGTATTCACATGAAAATACATCAAAGAAATATTTAAATAAGGTAAAACATGTATATCTTTCTTCTATTATGTTAATCTTTCCTAGCTTCAATAATTTATCTTTGAAGATCTCTATCTTTTCATAATGTTCCTCCTTGGCTGAGATACATGCCTTGCCTTTTCTCACTTGGTCATCTTAATTGAAGATACTTTTTAATGTCATAAGCCATTTAGGTAGATTTTTAGATCTCAATTTCACTATCTGATCATCATACTGATGTTGGAATCTATTTTGCTTCCTGCATTCGAAATTATATAATTTGGTCATCATTATCAAACACTTGCCAACTCACCTCATTATCAAGTAAATATATCATACATATAACCTTGATATTGTATTTAACTTTATTTCCTTTAACTCCTTCTAAAACCACATATTGAGCTCTAATGGTTGCAAGCCTATTTACATATTGGTTTGCCTTTCTTGGTATGGATTATATGTTGAATGCCAAGAAGTCTTATATGAGATCCCATACATGATGCTTATAAGATCTTAAATGATGTTTATTGATTTCACTTATACCTCTTACTTATTTCATAAAAATATTACTATCATCATTGACTTGAATAAGTTTGACACCTCTCCTTCTTGCATCTTTCAAGCCATGTAAAAGAGCTTCATATTCAACTATGTTTGAATTATAACTAAATTGAAATATTGTAGCTAAAAAGTAATTATGATTTTTAGGTGAAACTAGCATGGTTCTAATTCCACTACCATTATTTGACCTTGAGCTATCAAATAATAAATTCCATAGACCATCTTCCTCTTGAGTGGTGTTAGTTAGGAAAGGTATAGTAACACCCTCCTCATGCTACAATACACCCCTAAGCCTACTACTTAAATATTGATATAGGGATAAAATACATGATTATTATCTACCCAATCATCTAAGTATAGGTATGAAGTACATTCAATATGGTTATGAGGCTCTTGTTCACTAGAATTTTCATCCTCATATAATATGGTACAATTGACATTTATAACGTTTGACATATAGGGTTCTAGATGGAACCTAGAGATGGGTTCTGACCTAATAGTGACCCTAGTCTCATATATGGTCCTATAAACCATGTACGACCAGTCAGAGGATAAATAGCCCCCAATTTTTATATTAATGTCTCTAGATAGGCATAGGGAAAAATATTCGGGTAGGTCTACAACTATTACATCTTGAGTGATGACCCAATTTGGGTAAGTTGTCAATGTGATCTTAAGAGCTTTCACTATAGTTACTATTTTAGTAGGGGAACCATCCAAATAGAGAATGCATTTTTCATTAGGCACATACTTAAGCTCAATCTTATTTGATATGGCTTTAGGCATATTTGAGATTAAAGCTCCTGAATCTATCATACAAATGTGCACTAAGTAGTCCCCTATGATGATTGACAAATAGAATGGAGGGGGTTTAATAACCTTAGGGGGATGAACAACATTATAAACTTGAACTTGAGTATAAGCTTAAATAGTAACTTGAATTTGACTAGGATGACTACTATTTGTAAAAATAATGTTTACCTTATTATCTATCTCATTCTCATGAGAAGGCTTAGAAAGCTCTTGCTCAAGAATCTCTTTCTATCCTAGAATGGATAGAGCATCATACATAAACATAGTGATATTAGAATTTTTCATATGATCCAAAATATTGAAAGGGAGACTAGTAATTTTGAACTGCACCTTGGAAGTAAAAGTATCACTTGGCACTTAAGTGACATGAGGGACAAAAGGAGACTTTTGTTGTTGTCCATTATATTGAGGTATTTGTTGAGTTATAAGAGCTTTAGCAGCTAAATTTGAAGTGGTAGCTTGTTGACCAACTTGTGGAAGTGTTGAATAAGGCTTAGTCTGCCCCAAATTATCATCCAAAATTCTCCTCTTAGCCCTTGTATTGGTTGTAATTGGTCCATCTATCTTTTATTTTTTCTATCTCATGTTTGTTGCTACATGATCAAACATATGTTCCCCTTATTGAAATTTTATTCACATGGTGTTATTTGGTGCCTTAATCATGCTCCCTTGCTATTGTATTTGATCTTCTGATGATTTCATGGTAGGCATATTATCTTGATTTATTGGAAGGCCTTGTGGTGGAGGATGCATTGTGTCATGGCCTTAGAATGAAGGAGCATGCTACCAACTAGGATCCTGATACATTTCTACACTTGTAGTCATTACCATCTCATTGGACTGATCTCCTGATTACCATTAACCATCTTGTGTAAGGTTGTTTTATGTGGGGACCAAGGCTCTTGAGCTACTGGTAGTTATGGGGTTATAACTATTATAAGATCTACCCTGAGTGATTTGGCCTTGGGCTTATTGATTTGATGGATAAGGGGGTATATTTTAGGATTGAACAGGGTATTGGGTTTAGAAGGGACCTTAGTATGGCTTAGATGAAGTCTATTATTATCTCTCTAGAGCCACTAGATTGTTGTTTTTTACCTCAAGAAGATCTCAATCCTTGAAAATTTGTCCACCTGATCATCATCAAGTTGGGCTTGATTGTTTAAAGTGGGAAATGGAGAAATGGTAGGTGGGGTTGGTTGAAGCTCAAGAAAAAGTGGCATGAAAGGTCTTGGCATGAGTCTCCCTACTTGTATCAAATAGTTTTTTTCCCTTATAGATATCTCATAAGCCCCAGGTAGAGTTGTCCCACCCATAAATTGGATCATGATTGCAATGTTTGAATTTAGTTCTCTTAAATAATAAAAAAAAGAATAATTGGGTGTGGGCTTAATGATGATAGGGATCCTATTCCAAGTCTTTTAGAATCTATAGTTAAAATCAACCATAGATTCTTGGGGTGCCTTCTTGATAGAGGTAAGTTATTAAATAAGTGACACATGATCACTTCTATCTTTAAAATGTTTACATAGGCACTCACCAAACTCATCCCAAGTATTGATTGAGGAAGGAGCTAGACACCTATACCATTGTAGGGATTTTCCTTTCAAGGACATGGCTAGTAATCTCATGGCTACATTATCTTGTGTAATATTATGTAATGAATAGAGGTTTGCAATGTTATTTATGTGCTCTATGGGGGTGGTGTAGTTTTCTCCTATAAATTATGGTAGACTCTTTAAAGAGGTAGTAGGGATATCATCATGTTGTTAAAGGTTAAGAGGGCTATCACCATAAAAGGGTATTAAACCTTGCATTTTGGGCCTTGTCATTTACATAGTGGGGGTTCTGATGTTTAAGACAATAGGATGACAAGGAGATGAATATTTATTTTGGGGATAAAGAATTGTCTTTTTAGATCTTGTTATTTTATATGAAGTAGAAGGTATCTCAATAAAATCAAAAGGAATACCTTTACTAGCTAATCTTCTAGTAACCTTTAACATGAGAGGTGTTATTTAGATGATGTTATAAACTCTACAACTTGGAGAATCTTTAGCTTCTGATGACAGTGGATGTCTCCCTCCACTACAAATACTTCTTCTCAATTCCAAACTTCAACTATGCCAAATATAATGTGTCCCAAAGGTTTGAGATTATACCTTAGCTGATCAAAGGATTATTTAGGTCCTCTACACAAATCTCGTCCAACATGGGATTGAGTCTAAGATATGGGTTACCTAATTTTGGTTTAGAACTCTAGGGTTTTTAATGAGGCTAGGTCCTCAGATATGAAAATATAGATTTTATCCTAAACCTATACTTATGCCAAGAAAAAGTGAAAGGGAAGACAACTAAAAAGAACAAAACTTAATATAAATGTGTTGATGTGGGTTTTATACACACAATAGATTAACGAGGTAGCCTCTAACATTTTAGGATCTCAATAGACATAAAATTCACTCTAGGACATGAGTTTTAGGTATGCGGTCTTTGACAACCTATTGATGGAATAGCTGGTAGGGCATGTAGGTTGTTGACAAGGTTTTTGGATGAATATGTGGTCCTTAAAAGGTAGTGAATCTCTACATGAACTAGATGGATAGCTAGATTTTAATATAGAGTGTGTAGGTCTCAAAACAAAATTAAAAAAAGAGGGAAGGGTAAGGCATAAAATAAAGCTTATGTGGTTTTTAGGAATCACTTATCTAACTAATTTCTAAAGGACAAGTAATATCAGAACCTATGGCTACTGCTAGAAGTAAACACACACACAATCAGACATAGCAAAAAATTATAAGGAGATATTGATGCATGAAATTCATAGGCCTTATATAAAGTTTTCTCTATTTAGGTTAGCTTTTGCACACTCTTACTCAAGATATTATGGCTCAGACTAGTGAAGTATCTACGATAGTTGTTACACACATAGATAAAACTACATTAAATAAAACACTCATGTAGATTCAAAATTATGAATCAATTTGAACTTAATTATCCTAATCAATATATTTACCAATCTTTCAATAGTTGTTACACATCTACATATTAGTATATCATTTATTATAATCAATAATTCATTCACAACTATTTCACACTAAATATTATTACAATATACAACCAAAGAAAGCAACAACTAATTACACCAAAATTGGAAAGAAAATACACAAACACATTTAATGAAAATCAAAATTGATGTTGCTATTGTATTCAAAAAATTCTCTAACAAAATATAAATTAGATATAATTGTTTATATAGACTTGGAGAAGGGGTCACCTCATCCTCCAAGTTCATGCAAGGTCGTTATATGTGATAGTCAAAACTTGAGTTCTAACTCTAGTCTAAAAGTGTATAAAAGTCTATTTGCAGTTATCAGTTTAAATTAGCCTTTGTAAAAGCTATTCATGTGTATAAATACAAAGATAATGTTTATAATTATATCTTGAACTACGTGCAAAAATTCAAAATATATGCATCATTTTACAAAATTGCTCATGCATAAAGTCTCAACATTTTATAGGTTGTGAGAATAACCTATTGTTATTTTAGATTAATCAACTTAAAATGGAACTTAGACTTGAGTCGAAGATAAGTATCATTTTATCAATATTTTAGAACTAGTGATGCTATTAACTATGACTAACCAAAAATAATTGTGCATTGCATGTTGCCTACACCTCTCACTGAGTATGGATATTTGAAAAGTCCACCCAAAACTTGCAACATCAAATCTTCTACATGATAGAATGTGATCATGCCACTTGGAAGCTCCATGGGGTTCTTTATGTACTAGACTCCCACAATGTTACCACTTAGCACTCTTATGGAGATTTTGAAAAGCCTTTATTGATATGCTTGATTATGCACCATCATATCTTTGATATGTGAGTTAACACATACTATATATCTTGGTGCTTGACTCTTTAACTCCTGTAATCTTGACACTTGGCATTTACACATTCATTCCTACAAACATAAACACAAAATGACTCAACATTTATAATAAAGTTCTCGACTATAGGGTGACACTTGGCAATTCCATGGGGTTTTTGGTCTATTGATCTTAGCAATAAGGCATTGTTTTAGTGGGTTTTTTATGTGGGTAAATTATTTTGATGAGATTTTTGTCAGAAAAAATGTATGAGACAAATAGTTTTGAAGCATGTACATTTTTTTAGACAAAATGTCTGAGACATAAATTCTATAGTTTATTTTCATTGAAATTTTTTTTTGAGACATAAAGTCCTTAGCATGTATCATCGAGGAAATTGTTTCAGATAAAATGTTTGAAGTAATTATCTTAAAGACATATTTTGTCAAATAGAATGTTTGAAACACAACTTCAAAAGGAATTGGTCTAGGTAAAAAGGCCTAAAATAATTAGTGTAAGACAAAAGTCCCGAAGGATAGAAAATACCTAAAAGAATTAGTCTAAGATAAAAGTCCTAAAGGATAGGTTAAGTCCTGAAGGGTAAGTGCATTAGGTCTGACAGGTCTACTTCATGGAAAAATGCATGAAGGGTCTACTTCATATGGTACATTTTGGTGGGGAAAGGGTCAATGTAAAAATGTTAAAGGGTAATTATGTCAGTGAAAGTGTATCAACAAGATTGTTACATGGAAAATGTTGTCATGGAATGTTTCAAACAAAATGTCCATAGGAATATGTATGATTTAGGTAAATTGTTTTGGATAAAATATCTAACATAATAAACCCAAAGAATAAGCCTAGAGTAAAAATCCTATAAGAATAAGTCTGTACCAAAATTGTTTTGATAGAATTATTGTAGGAAAATGTATTAGTAAGGTCAAAATCCATTAGACAAACTATCTGATATAAAATTTTTGACAAAGACAAATATGATGAAGATAAGTTTGATAGAGCTCAATTTCTTCAAAGAAAATGGCATGAGGGAATTTTTTGCACAATTTTTTTTGTAGACCAAATGTCCAACATAAAAAACTTGAACACCAATTCTTTTAGAATTTTTTTTCGAAGACCAAATCCCAAAAAAGATAAGTTTGAAAACATAAAACCTGATAAAAACTCCTATAAATTATTAACAAGGTTAGTCTATGAAAACATGATGCCAATGCCATTTTTACAAATTATGAAAAGGCCAATAATAAATATTCTCCCAGAAAAACATATAAAGAGGGGATCAAAATCAAGGCCATAGTCTAAAAAAAGTGGTCTGCATTTCCATAAATAAAGAGGGGATGTTGGGTACAACAAATGATGACTCATACGAGGAATACTCCTAAGTATTCAAGAACCTAGAACTCTGGTTTACAATCTTAAATCAATCATGAAGTGTATCATAGATGATAATTTAAATCAAAAACATGGAAGAGACTCCTAATTTCATTTACACAACATACTTGCCTTTTAATTTCTTATATTTATGTGTGTCAAATGTGCAATTTATTTAACCCCTACTATGATGAGTTTTTCAAAGGATTTGATGTAGCTATAGGTTTCATTCCAATATCTCTTAAAGCTCATTAAATTAAGAGAAGCTTAGGCATTGCTCTATTGCTAGCCAGACATCCATAGCCCTAATAAAGATACCTTAGGATCCTTATCTTCTCATTCCATTATTTCCTTTAAATCATGATGCATGGTAAATTGATCTTATTTCATCTTGTGAGCCCTTTGATTTTATTTAAATTTTATTTTACTCTTTTGAACTCATTAGTTATTTTATTCTTCTTTTGTTTTTCTTTTATTTTATTCTTGAATGTAAAGAGAAGAGATGGAACCCCAATGAGTTGGTGGAATTATAAAATAAATCATTACTAGAACATCCTTGCCAACCACATCTATACCTAGAATTGTCATTTCTAACAAGTATTTAATGTGGTAAGTGCATTTGATCCAATAAAAAAAGAACAATTTCTAAATTTGTATGAAGTAATTTGAGAGAAAATTCTACATGCTTGGTAAAAGTATTCAATTATGACACTATACATAATAATCCATGATTACCTAATTTCATCCTAAAGACTAAAAAAAATATAGAAATACTCCTAATCTATAAACTAGTCCCAAAGTGTCAAGTTTTTATTTTTTCCCTTTTTTACAAGTCATATGCTTATTTGGTTTGGATTTTTAGCTTGTTTATAGTTAGAACAAACACAATTATAATCATCAAAGAAAACAAAAAATAACAGTTACTCTATAAAGCGAGAAACTAATCTAATAAAGCAGGAAAAACTAATATAAAAAGTAGGAAACTAATCTAAGAAAGAAAGAAACTTATTCTACTAAAAATAAATAATATAAAACAAGAAAACTAACCTACTCCTACTCTAAATAAAACCCAAACAAGATGGGGGATGGATTTGGAAACTCTATTTGGTATGCTTCTCACTCTTTGGTAATAACAAGGTTTTCCCCATTAAAGTTTTGAGATAGGCAGGGACATCCTTGTATTCATTTTGTACAATTTTGATCCTTTCCCTCATTTTAAAATTAAAAATTAGGGTTACTCATTGGGACATCCTAGGCACAATAAATAAATAACTCATCCAAAGTGTCTCTTGAAATGGATATTAGATCTGACCTGTAGTCTTGAAAGACATCATCCTCTATGAAATCATCATGGGAAAGGTACATAAAGATAGAGTCAAAATCATAAGTATAATCATGAACAACATTTTTCTCAAAAACTTCATCTAAACTCTCATTTTGAGTGTGACCTTCACTATTGGATTGAATCAGCTCTTGACTTTCCAAATCATGAATAAAAATTTTGCTTACTTGGGGCTCACTATTTCTGATTTTACGAGTGAGAGATTCATTGATTATTAATTCTAGAGGAATCATCTCATCCACTATATGTTATTGATCCTTTTTCTATTGTTCTTTTAAATATTAATGCTTTGGAAGATATGCAACTTTAGAGGCATCGTATGTGTAACCAAAGGTTTTTGCTTTAATGTTAAATGATGTTAATGTCCACACAAATTAGGGTTCTTGGTTAATAACACAATCAACCATAGTGTATTTCACATTAGAGTTAGGAATTAAATTAAATTTAGCATCTATCAAATAAAGTCATGAGCATATATGTGAATTAATTCCATTGAAAGGGAACTCATAAATAGAATAAAAATTATTGGGGGAAGCCAACATACCTTTTTCATCTTCCTCATGATAAAAATATGTACCTACCTCAGGCATAACATAATCTAAAATCTCAACATTAAATGTTGTATGATCAAAGGAAAACAACTTATAATCATCAAATAGGTCTTTTAATAGAGATTCCAATACAAATTGGTAGTCACAAGAGTTATCAACACCATCTTCAAAGATAATACCTTATTTTATGAGGTAAAGTAATTGATTCTCTACCTGAGCATATTATATCTCATAGAGCTATTGCAAAGGTTGATAATGTTATTCTAAATTTACATTTTATTCACTATCATTATTTCCTTCTTCAATTATCTCATCAAATATAGGGATGGATTTAGCATTATCCAATCCTCCTAGCTTAATGGATTCCTCTTCTTATTGTTGATATCTCAATTTTTCCTATAACATTATAATTTATTCATTGATAATTGCAATACGCTCTTCATCTGGGATCTCTTCTTCCTCTTTATTCACAGTGCCTAGATTAAAACAAAACCCTTCCACTATGTTCCTATTTAACATAGTAACAAGATTTCTCTTTAGATAGCTTCTGCACAATTCATATCCAACATACTTGCTACAGAGAACCTCATATAATATGTTAAATTATTTTTTAAATCATGAACATCAATATTTGGACCAAATTGAATTAAAAATGTTCCTCAAGATCATGGCAACTAGTAATGGAACTAGGTACCAACTCTCCTAACCAAACATGCATTTCTTCTCCTAGTGTGAATGGGAAAAACATATAGATTACATCCTTAAATTTTATTTTTATAACATGGACAACATATGTGTAGGCATCAAGATGCCCTTCAATAGCTCTTGGGTTATTATTATGGAAGCTAAGAAGATATGCGAATTGGTCATCGGGGAGATGATGTTGAATACCTATGATATCTATGGGTGATTTTTTGAGCCAATCCATTCTCATATCTTTTTTGTTTTCTATGTTTTATGATTTTTTTGGTTTATTTTGGGATTTTCACAAGGGGGGATATCTTATGTTAATGACAATTAGACATTCAACCCTCCTTCTAGTGCCAATTTAACTATTGATGTAGGTTTTATGCACACCATAACTTAATGAGGTAGCCTCTAACATTTTAAGATCTCACTGGAGGTAAACTCCACTCTAGGGCATGAGTTTCAGGTATGTAGTATTTGACAACCTATTGATGGAATAGTTGGTAGGGCATGTAAGTTGTTGATAAGATTTTTGAATGGAGGTGTGGTCCCTAAAAGGTAGTGAATATTTATATGAATTGGATGGGTGGTTGGATTATAATCTAGAGTGGGTATGTATCAAAACAAACTCAAAAAAGGAAAGAAGGGTAAGGAAAAAAATAAATCTTTTATGGTTTTCAAGAATCACTTCTTTGGCTAGTTTATAAAAGGACAAGTTCTCTCAAAACCTATGATTGTTACTAGTAGCGATTGTACACACACAATCAGACATTGCTAAGAAGTCTAAGGAGATACTAATGTAAGAAATTCATAGGACTTAGATAAAGGTTACTTTATTTAGGGTAGTTGTTTCACACTCTTACTTAGGAGATTATGGCTTGGGCTAGTGAAGTATCTGAGGTAGTTGTTATACACACATAGAAAACTATATCAAAGAAAACACTCATGCACATTCAAAATTATGAACCAATTTGAAATTTATTATCCTAACTAATACATTTACCAATATTTTAATAGTTATTTCACATCTACAAATAAGTATATCAATTAGTATAATCAATAATCCATTCATAGCTATTGTACACTAAATATTATTGAAACATACAACCAAAGAAAGTAACAACTAATTACATAAAAATTAGAAATAAAATACACAAACACATTCACTAAAAATTAAAATTGATATTGCTCTTATATTCAAAACATTTTCTGACAAAAATATAATTTGGAATATAATTGTTTATATAGACTTGAAGAAGCGGTTGCCTCATCTTCCAAGCTCATGTAAGGCCGTTACATGTGATAGTTAGGACCTGAGTTTTAATTGTTGTCTAAAACCATATAAGAGTCAATTTATAGTTATTAGTTTAAATTAGCCTTTCCAAAATCTATACATGTGTATAAATACAAAGGCAAATTTTATAATTATAGATCAAACTAAATGAAAAACTTCAAAATATATGCGTCATTTTACATAATTGTTCATGCAAAAAGTCTTAACCTTTTATAGGTTGTGAGAAAACATTATTGATATTTCATATTAACCACCTTCAAATGAAACTCAAACTTGCATTAAAGACAAGTATCATTGTATCAATCTTTTAAAACTAATGATGATATTTAATTATGATTAACCAAAAATAATTGCATGTTACATGTTACCTGTGCCTCTCACTGAGTCTAGATCTTTGAAAAGTCCACCTAGGATTCACACCATCAGAATTTTTGCATGATATAATATGAGCATGCCTCTTGGTAGCTATTGATGATGAAAATTGTGCTTGATTCTAATCAATCAACAATGGAAAGTTTCAAGCTATGAGACATTGCAGCTTGAAACAACCTCCAGATTTTAGAGAAGCTAGTCTCTTTTTTTATATCAAGTGTTGGGGAAAAGGGATAGGAAATTAGATAGAAATGAAAATGTAGGAAATGAAACCTAACTATGGTGATGCACCTGAGTGTAATCTTAATCCTAACCTGAGCACAGTGAGACTATATATAGGATTCAATTACATTTAAGAGCAGACAAGTGCATGATCAATGTAAAAAATTGAAATAATAGAAATAGAGGCTCACAACAGGGAATTCTTTTATTGAGATACAAAAAATGTCAACAAAGGCATAGTGTTCAATCTTATTTAAGAATATTCCAATCACATAAGAGGCACATAAATCACATACAATTATGTAGAACTTTTGATTCAAAAAAATGAGGCAAAAGCAAATGACATTCCTAATTACAACTCCAAAAGACCTGTAATATAGACTAATTTTGCGAATGACATAGATAACATCAACCAAGGCATAGAGCTCAATCTTCTTAATTCATTCAGTCACATAAAAGACATAGAAACATGCACAATTACATCAACTTTACAATTCAAGAAAATGAGACAAAAGCAAATGATACTAACTCTAGAAAGTCTAAAACTATAGAAAGTTCCCCCCTCCTTTGATTTTACAATTCTTCTTCTTTTATAGCCTCCAATTTCTCCTTCCATCACTCTATTTCCCACACAATTCTACTCCATCCTTAACTCACAGGGGACAAACAGATGGTGCCTTTAATGTCTTGGATGCATCCTAGTCTTATCAAGAACTGCCTTAACTGTGGCATGGAAATTCATGTCTAGTACCTCCCTTTGCACTTGAATTTCTCATTCCATCACCTGCTTAGCCGCTTAACTGTCTATTCTCCTCCACTTATAGGAGGCAAATAGATGGCTCTTTTAATGTTTGCAGGCCCAAAAAATCTACCCAGTGCACTGTTCTATCTACCAGGTAACTCTCGCTGAGTTTCCCTCCATCTCGCTTTGTTGTAATAAATACACAAAACACACTATTCTATTGAAATGGGAGAGGACACTTAGTGAATTTCCTAAAATCCTCCTTATTTCTTAGAAAGCATCAGAGAACGACACTTGGTGCTTCCCACCTGATTTATTGAGGACACTTGGCATTTTATGGTTTCTCTATATTCTACTCAGGAACGCTTCACCTTCGACACCTGTCACAATCTACTTTTTTGATACTTAGTAATTTTAACAAAATAAAACTCATCACATTCCTTGCCCAAGCAATTTTAAAAGGGGAATGGATGCACGTGGCAGTCTTCACATGTTGACACTTGGCACTTCCACAGACCTTGGGACCCACCACAATCTTTATTTGGCAATGAAGCTCGAAGATGGTCTCTTAAAAGTTGACACGTGGTGACCTCCACTACTCCTAGGAAGATACATGGCATCTTTTGCTTCTCTTACTAGGGGTATGTGGTGCCTTCCACTATTTTTGAGGATGGAGTAGAAAGGGCTCAGAGAGTGACACTTGGCAGCATCCATTGCTCTTCAGCACTTAAACAAAATGAAATGATGCCTCTCTGTGTTGAAATAAAGCATTGAACCTAGGCGTTGAGCCAAAGTCTCTCAGATGCCAACACATGGTGACTTCCACTTTCATATGAAAAGGGCAATTTAGGACTTCCCATGACTGCCACCTATTTTTTTTCACATGATCATGCTGCTTAGCTCATTGAAAGCCTTTGCTAAAAAATAGAATGAAACATGGGTACCGATATGAGACGCAAATGTTGACATGTGGTGCATTCCACTTAGATATTATTAGATACTTGGCATATTCTATGGCCTTTCTGAAGGTTATGAAAAGTGTCTCAGATAATGCCAGATGGTTGGCTATGTGTTTTAAAAAATGACACTTGGCAGCTTCTACTCGAATTTAACACTTAGGCAAAAATGAAGCAAAGAAAAAAAAGAAGGAAAAGAAAGAACCTGTGCTCAAACATCACCACTTGGCAGCTTCCACTGCACTTTAACACCTAGCCAAAAAATAAACTTGCACTCTACTCCAAAACTCTATTGCTATGACCAAGGTATGTGGGAACCAAAATTGTAGTGCATGACTAAAAATTTAAAAATGACGTAGAGTAAAAAATTACTCTACAGTTAATGGCAACCCCAGGACTTTTGAGCCTGCTCAAAAAGAAACCTGACTCCTGCTCTATCAAAATTTCAAAATTTTACATCTTTAAAAGTGTTGTCTGGTAGATGGACCACTCATGGTCAGATAACCCTTGCTTGTTCTACAATTCAACGAAAGCCAGATCTAGGTTAATGATATCTTTATGCAAAAAAGTTTATAGAATTTAGACTTTAGTTTTCAATTTGAATTCTAGCTGGGAAACAAGAACCAAAATAGCTTCGACTTTTGATACTAAGGAATCATCTCATAGGTCTTGGAAAACTATTTGATCTTTTTTGCTTGGCCAGGTGTAATTGTTTAATATGATCGACCATCAACACCATGTTGTTGTCTAAAATTGGAGAAGGAAGGCCTAGTTACACTAGATCTTCAATATGCTATCTCATCTCACCGAGGCCTTCTTTCATGACTTTGAGAAGCTCTTTGCAATTTTTGGCTATGACATTACAACTGAGCACCTCATTAACCCATTTTGTAGTGACCATTCTGTCATTTATTCTTGTGACTGCCAATGTCACATCCATTGCATTTTAGAGCTTCTACAATAATGTCTAGGAGCCCATGACTTTATTGGAGACTATAGCTAGAGTACTCTACACTAAATCTTCCACCTTCTCACATAATTGCTGTGTATTGAGCAGGAAGGTGAGAGATGGCCTGAGCTGAATAATCTCTAAGGAGATTCTTTTCCATGCTGACTCATAGAGCTCTTTCACCAGTTTTATCACTTTGACACCTTGTGGCTTATTAGCCAATTTTAGCATCTATTGCATTATCCTCTATTGCTCTACTTGGAACTAGGCTTGAAAAGCCATGGCCTTATTTTATTCATCCAACAGCTTCTACTGTGATTAGGTAACTTGCAGTTGAAGTCCTTTGACTCTTCCCTGCAATGTTACTTTCTCCCACCTAAGGACTATTGCTGCATCTTTTGCAAGCATAAAATCTACTTTTAATGAATCATTTTGGGCCTAGACTACTTGATGAGTCTCAAGGGAAATAGTATCTTGCAACTATTTATTTAGGCTTGCTATTTCATTATCTCTCTTATTTATTTCTTTGGCCAA
Source organism: Torreya grandis (assembly GCA_037957365.1). NCBI lineage: Eukaryota > Viridiplantae > Streptophyta > Pinopsida > Cupressales > Taxaceae > Torreya > Torreya grandis. The sequence goes on along the minus strand of JARHVA010001799.1, from coordinate 3,036,015 downwards.
ACTGCTATAGTTTGCCTTTTCTTTAGCCAAATCAGCCTCCATCTTCTACAGTCTTCTTGATGTTTTCAAATAATCTTCCATGACTGTAGAAGTGGATTTTTTCAACAACTCAACTCTATCTTGGGGCCTAAACAGGGACATATCAATGGCCACTGCGTTCATTGTATAGTCCTCCGGCTGCATCTGCTCGCTTAACTTGATGACATTGGGTGATAAATGGGTCACCATCAACTACTACTAAATAGAGTCAAATTGTGACCGTAAGTGTGGAACAGTCAATGCTTTATTCTCCTTGGTTTTCTTCTTCTCCATCTAGGCTTATCTTGCCTTCTTAGTAGCATTGGCTTGCATCTGGAAGGTGGAAGGGGATGCAATATGTCCTCCTGTGAAAGGATATCCTTATGGCAAGCCATATTGGATAGCCATTGGTTGGCTAGGGGTGAGCTGAAGGGGCATCTTTCTAGGAATAGAGGGGGAGAAATGGGGTAATGTTAGGGCTTGAGGCACTTAGGATGGCGTGAATTGTGAAATGGGGATGGTAGAGGTGATAAGAGGTGTCATTTGGCTAGATGGAGGCATCACACTGATAAGGGAAGGAACAAACTGAGAGGGGGGAGGAGAAGTGATACTTACCTAAGGAAAAGTTGTAGTGCTCTTCACTTAGTGCTGTGAAGGCCCCTCTTCCTCCTCTAAATCAAAATAAAACTGCACCCTCTTCCTCTTCTTGGGTGTCTCTAATTTTGGCTGCATCTGCTTCCTTTCCACATCTTCTATTACCAGTGGTGCATGTGGAGAACTAGGGACTTCTATCACTTCCAATGATGGGGAAGCTTTTGATGGTGAGGATACCACACTCCTTTGTTGTTCCATGGTGCTAAGAGGTTGGGGCCAGGTTGACGTAGTGACTACAACTTCAACTTGCTCTGAGGCCTGTGGTTACTGGCTTGGTCCTGCTTTGGCTTCCTGTCTTATACCGAGTGTCGACAATTGACTTATTTCTAGGATAGATACAAGGGAGGGATGACACTCATCTTAGAGTTCCTCCCATATTTCATCTGAATCTATGCCTTTGAAAGTGTGGGTGGTTTGAGAAATTTCCTGCCTATACTAATATGCCTCAATCTTCTCCATATCCCAACCTTTGTTCTTTAGCATCCTTCTCAAACTAGAAGTCATCCTGACTTTGGGATCATAATCCCTCTACTTATCATAGAAGGTTTCCCATGGCCTATTATGTGGCTGGGGCAAATATGTCAATTCAACATAGAGACAAGGAGCATCTTCTACAAGGTTTTTCCTGGTCTCCCAAAAAGGGTGACCTTCATGTGCAATCCTAGCCCCAATGCTATTGGTCCTTACCATAGAAGCTATGTAATCACTTGGGTCATAAACCCATTTGTCCTCAACTAGTAGGAAACCTAGGAAGGCTAGCTTTCTCAGTAGCACTATCTTAGCATCTCTAACTTCTAGGCTTATGTTGCCTACCATCCATGGGATATTGTACATTTTTCTCTTCTTCTCAAAACCATACTCATTGTCAACTACCGACACCTGCCTAGTGACTTCCAGGAATGCCAACCTAAGAGTTAGAGTCTTCGGTAGCAACACTGATTCTCCACAAAAACCATGAACCCTTATGATCATGTGGTGGGACCCAAAATAGAAGTCACACAAGATTAGAGGTTTGAAACACTTGGAAATAACCTATTTATGATAGGTTTAGGGCTAAGGAAATGAAGAATGGGAGTAACGAATAGTTCCCAAAAATCATATAGGTCACTAGTTCTTGATAAAATCTATGTCCATGCAGACATAAGAATGGTCCTTTGGGGGTCAAAGGCTAGGTCATATAGGTTCAAATTCATATGTTAGGTGAAAAGGTCAAGGTTATAATATAGTATGAGATGGAACAAATAGGAGGAATACCTAAACACCCCTTTTGATCTGAACTGGGTTAGCTGTTCCACTATTGAAAAGGTGAGGTGCTTCAAGAAGTTGAGTTGATACTCCTACATCTTATCGACTATTTTCACCCTAAAAAGGATAGCCATTTATTCTGCATATACCACCATGTCATTCTTCATGCCAAAGATGAGAGCCATCATTGACAGTGCATCTTGGCTAGTTGGCACAAATTGAGTTCTTGGTGTAGGGAGCGTGGGTACTATAGTATCACCATCGGCTATTTGTAACTCAGACCTCAAAAATCTTGTCTGACGTTCACCCATGTTCTCTACATCCTATCAATAGTGGGGAATGTAGTGGTATTGTCATAATGCAGGGCTAGCATGTCCTTGATAGCTTGTGGTGTGATTTACAACATGAAGGGGCCCTATTGAATGGTGTAAGATGATGCATGGAGTAAGTTTGTGCATAATTCGATCACATCAGGGCATGGATGCACAACTGGGACAATGAATTGAGTTAGTTGTGAGGTCCATATCCTCATTTTGAATGTCTCGTATTTCCTTGTTCTAGCTCTTTGAAGACACCTTTAGTGTGCCCCTTCTCTATGATTCTTGCTACTAGTTCTTTGCAAGATCAGGTCCATGATTCCATCTACATAATCTTTTACCTTTGAGGGATCACTGGCTTGACCAACTCCCAAGATTTTGGTTCTTAGACAGGTTCTCAATGGTTGTGCAGGAGCTACAACATATGACTTACTAGCCAACAACCTATCAAGATATCCAAGTGTCCCAGCTCCTTGTTGTGATGATGATGTTCCCACCATCTCTATATCCTTTATTCAATACCTGGTATGAACTTTGTGCAAGACAAAAACATGCTTGCTGAAGTAAATTTTACTGGGTGCTAATAATCATAATGAGCAGGATATTTTCACATGTGCAGGAATGCTTGAGAGTTTGTAAACTTTAAAACTTGCTAAGGTATATTTATGGACCTATCAAGTCTCAAATAGCCTTAAATTTGGATGACTGTTAGCAAATCCTACTCAATCTTTGGGAAATAACAAGGTGGACATGCTATGCAAGTTACGGTGCAAGGTACCTTAGATATTTTGAAAGATTTGGGAAGCATTTAATGTGGCAAAATTTAAAGAATTAAAAACTTCTAGGCCACCAACTCTATGTTTAAAACACTTATTTAAAAGGAAAGTGGGAAAACGATAACAAAAAACAAAATAATGTAGGAATGGGAAACTACCTAACTATATTAATTAAGCATCCTTATCTCCCTCCAAGATCAAAAACAAAATTTCTAATGTCTTCTTCATGACAAGCCAGCTTTAGTTGCCATACAAGTGATTGAAATGGGTATATCTTTGGTGAAATTTCCTCTGTGTAGGCCACACAAATTTTCCTGCATTTGAGTGGGTCTGAGTCAAACATGATTTTGACATCCATAAGCTCTTCTTGCCCTTGAAAGCCCATTGAATATTGGTTCTTCATGCTATCGTGTTTCATCAAAAAATTGATGGCTATTGGTTCTCCACTCTGTGCATTTTGATATCCATCATCTTTTGGCTTATCTCCTTCTGCCTTATTTTTGAGTTCCATTGCATCATTATGTTCCTTGATGACTTCAACCTTTTGAAAGGATAAATCTGAAAGCTAGCATCCCCTCTGCATATTCAGTTGAGTCTCAATGTTGTCTTCTCCACATTTGGCTAGTTCATGTCCTTCTTGAAGAATAGTGTCACCTATCCCAATGACTTGATCAAGGGAGTGTTCATGCTCCTCCATATCTTCTTGCAAAGTGAGGAACAAGTCAGAAACGATCTCTTCCTCATCAGAGGTTAAGATAAAAGCTTATGACTTGTCCTCTTGTTCATCAAAGCGGGTACCTATGGTACTTTCCTCCTCATCTATACTCATGGAATCTTCTTGACTAACCATGAACTGAGCATATTCCTCTACATACTTATTTGCTTCTTCCAAAATATATTCTTCTTTAGGAAGGGATAAAGAAAAAGGCTATGATGAAAAACAAGAAGCTTTTTAAGGAAGGGTGGAGGGGACTTGAGGGGAAAGTGAGGGCTTGGAGTCCACTTCCTTCTCTACCAACATAGACTCAACATTATTGGGGAAATAATCTTGACAGGTTCTATTTGGCTCATGAGTAGGGGTTGTGTATGTCTGATATGGAATTTGTGGTGGTTGGTATGTAGTTTGATAGAATTGGTAAGGTTGTCTCTCATGAATGCTTAGCTTCTCTTCTAGAAATGCAATCAATCCACACACATCTAACATCTCATATGTAAGCCTTTGCCAATTTGTTCTTTCAATGGGATCCCACTCACTTTTAATCAGATTTGTTACATCCCTTATTTGATGGATGAAATGATTAGGAATTTCTTGGCCACATCCCATTTTATTGTCAAGCTCTAACACATATTTTTTATATCCCAGTAATTCTTTTTTAAAGGTGGAAATAAGATTAGGTTGAGCATGGGATATGTCACATTGGGGAGGTTGGGCATAAGACTGGTATAGCTCATGACAGGGTTGAGGCTGGTCATATCGGACCTATGAAGGGTGAAACTCATGACAATATGCATCCTTATTGCTTAACATGATTCCATGAGAAAATTGATCTTGATTAAAGATATATGAAGGAGAATAAGACTCATAACTATGAGTAACTAAATTATACATACCAATCGATGATTTTTTGATGATACCAGTAATGCTTAACCAGCTGATTCAACTCAGAGTCACCACTGGTGTTGCTAAAAAAACCTTTAAAGGCTTGTTGGCCAAAGAACACACCAAAATTCTTCAACTTCTTGAAAGATCAGTCCCACCAGGCATGCCAAAAACTATTGATGATGAAAATTGTGCTTGATTCTAATCAATCAACAATGGGAAGTTTCAAGCTATGGGACATTGTGGCTTGAAACAACCTCCAGATTTTAGAGAAGCTGGTCTCTTCTTTTATATCAAGTGTTGGGGAAAAGGGATAGGAAATTAGATAGAAATGCAAATGCAGGAAATGAAACCTAACTATGGTGATGCACCTAAGTGTAATCCTAATCCTAACCTGAGCACAGTGAGACTATATATAGGATTCAATTACATTTAAGAGTAGACAAGTGCATGATCAATGTTAAAAATTGAAATAATAGAAATAGAGGCTCACAACAGGGAATTATTTTATTGAGATACAAAAAATGTCAACAAAGGCATAGTGTTCAATCTTATTTAAGAATATTCCAATCACATAAGAGCACAAAAATCACGTACAGTTATGTATAACTTTTGATTCAAAAAAATGAGACAAAAGCAAATGACATTCCTAACTACAACTCCAAAAGATCTGCAGTATAGACTACTTTTGTGAATGACATAGATAACATCAACCAAGGCATATAGCTCAATCTTCTTAATTCATTCAGTCACATAAAAGGCATAGAAACATGCATAGTTACATCAACTTTATAATTCAAGAAAATGAGACAAAAGCAAGTGATACTACTTAGTCACTAACTCTAGAAAGTCTAAAACTATAGAAAGTTCCCCCCTCCTTTGATTTTACAATTCTTCTTCTTTTATAGCCTCTAATTTCTCCTTCCATCACTCCATTTCCCACACAATTCTACTCCATCCTTAACTCACAAGGGACAAATAGATGGTGCCTTCAATGTCTTGGATGCATCCTGGTCTTATCAAGAACTGCCTTGACTGCGGCATGGCGATTCATGTCTAGTACCTCCCTTCGCACTTGAATTTCTCATTCCATCACCTGCTTAGCCACTTAACTATCTATTCTCCTCCACTTATAGGGGACAAATAGATGGCCCTTTTAATGTTTGTAGGCCCCAAAAATCTACCCAGTGCACTATTCTATCTACCAAGAATAACTCTTGCTAAGTTTCCCTCCATCTTGCTTTATTGTAATAGATACACAAAACACACTATTTTATTAAAATGGGAGAGGACACTTAGTGAATTTCCTAAAATCCTCCTTATTTCTTAGAAAGCATCAGAGAATGACACTTGGTGCTTCCCGCCTGATTTATTGAGGACACTTGGCATTTTTACTTTCTCTATATTCTACTCAGGAACGCTTCGCCTTCGACACCTGTCGCAATTTGATTTTTCGATACTTAGCAATTTTAACAAAATAAAACTCACCGCATTCCTTGCCTGAGCAATTTTAAAAGGGGAATGGATGCACGTGGTAGTCTTCACATGTTGACACTTGGCGCTTCCACAGACCTTTGAAGTAACATCTGAGACCCACCACAATCTTTATTCAACAATGAAGCTTGAAGATGGTCTCTCAAAAGTTGACACGTGGTGACCTTTGCTACTCCTAGGAAGATATGTGGCATCTTTTGCTTCTCCTACTAGGGGTATGTGGCACCTTTTACTATTTCTGGGGATGGAGTAAAAAGGGCTCAAAAAGTGACACTTGCCAGCATCCACTACTCTTCAACACTTAAACAAAATGAAACGATGCCTCTCTGCATTGAACCAAAGTGTTGAACCCAGGCACTGAGCTAAAGTCTCTTAGATGATGACACATGGTGACTTCCACTTTCCTATGAAAAGGATAATTTAGGACCTCTCGTGACTGCCACCTGGTGCTTTTTACATGATCCTGCTACTTATCTTGTTGAAAGCCTTTGCTAAAAAATAGAATGAAACATGGATGTTGATATGAGACATGGATGTTGACATGTGGTGCATTTTGCTTAGCTACTATTGGATACTTGGAATATTTTGTGGCCTTCCTGAAGGTTATGAAAAGTGTCTCGAATGATGCCAGCTGGCTGGCTCTATGTTTTAGAAAATGACACTTGGCAGCTTTCACTTGAATTCAACACTTAGGTAAAAATGAAGTGAAGGAAACAAAAGAAGGAAAAGAAAGAACCTGTGCTTGGACATCACCACTTGGTAGCTTCCATTGTACTTTGACCTCTAGCCAAAAAAGAAACCTGCACTCTACTCCAAAACTCTATTGCCATGACCAAGGAATGTGGGAACCAAAATTGTAGTGTGCGACTAAAAATTTAAAAATGACGTAGAGTAAAAAATTACTCTACAGTAGCTCCATGGGGTTCTTTGTGTACTGGGCTCTTGTAATTTTTCCACTTGGTGCTCTCATGGAGCTTTTAAAAAGCCTTTATTATTGTGCTTGATTATGCACCATTGGATCTTCGGTACATGAGTTAACATGCACTATAGATATTAGTGCTTGAATCTTTGATTCTCTCAAGCTTGACACTTAGAATTTAAATATTTTTTCCTACAAATATAAACATAAAATGACTCAACATATATATAATAAAGTGCTTAACTTTATAGGGGTGACACTTAGCAATTCCAAGGAGTTTTTGGTCTATTGATCTTGGAAATAAGGCATTATTTTGGGGGGATTTTTTGTGGGTAAATTATTAAAGGATTTTTGCATAGGTCAATTATTTTGGTATGATTTTTATTGGACAAAATGTCTAAAACACAAAGTTCTAAATCATGTATGTTTTTGTTAGACAAAATATCTGAGACACAAAGTCCATAGTTTATTTTCATTAGACAAAATGTCTAAGACACAAAGTCCTTAACATGTATCATTAGGGAAATTATTTTGGATAAAATTTCTAAATAAATTATCCCAAAGACCTATTTTGTTAGACAAATGTCTGAGACATAACTTCCAAAGGAATTGGTCTAGGGCAAAAGGCTCGAAAGAATTAGTCCAAGACAAAAGTCCTAGAGGATAGGATAAGTCCCAAAGGGTAAGTACATTAGGTCTGAAGGGTCTACTTCATGGTGAAAATGCTCAAAGGGTCTAATTCATAGGGTAAATTTTGGTGCAGAAAGGGTCAATGCAAAAAGAATGAAGGGTAGGTTCAAAAGGGCCAGAAGGTAATTTTTTCAATGAAAGTATATTGGAAAGATTATTATAGGGAAAATGTCATTGGGGAATGTTTTTGACAAAATTTCTTTAAGAATATGTATGAATTGAGGAATTTTTTTTGAACAACATGTTTAACATAATAAACATAGGGCAAAGAGCCCACAAGAATAAGTTTGTGGTAAAATTGTTTCGATAGAATTATTGTAGGGAAAATGTATCAACAAGGTCAAATTCCATCAGACAAAATAGAAATTTTTTGATGAAGATAAATTCAATGAAGATAAGTTTTATAGATCTCAATTTGTTCAAAAAAAATGGCATTAGGAAATTTGTTGTGAGGAAATTGTTGTAGATAAAATGTCTAACACAATAAACCCGAAGACAAATTCTTGTGAAACAAAAGTTTTGAAGACCAAATCCTAAAAAAATAAGTCCAAAAATATAAAACCCAACAAAAAATCCCAAAAAGTATTAACAAGGTTAGTATATGAAAATATGATGCCAATGGCATTTTTCCAAATATGAAAAGTCTAATAATCAATCTTCTCCTAGATAAACATACAAAAGAGGGGCTCAAAGTCAAGACCATTGTCTAAAAAAAGTGGGTCCCCATTTCCTTAAAGAAAGATGGGATGTTGGGTACAAAAAAATGATGATGCATCAAATGCTCAAAAATCCACTCTCAACTTAGATACTTCCATGACTACTAATGAATCCAATGAAGACAAGGATTGATCAAATTCTATGACAGGGTTCTAAACATGAGTATCAAACATGAGTATTTTGTGTGATGGTTAAAATAGACTTGCAACTTAAAAGACAAAAATAAATAGGTCAAAGTAAGATATTATGAACTTATGACACTTCAATAGAAACCTCACTAGCTAACACTTCACACAACCTACAAGAAAATAATAGTCTTAAATCAAGGTACATGAAGGACTTACAAATGATAAATATACAACATACATTCTATAAATCAAACTTCAATAAAGTACACCTATCATTAAACTAGAATCTAAAAATTGTCTTATATTACCTCAAAAGATATTTAAAAAGTGATTTTTCTAGAGCTTCTCTATCTCCAGTTGAGGGATATAAATCAAGAGCTCAAAGTTAGTATTTATAGGAATAAAGGAGGGAGGGAGAGAGAGAGAGAGAGAGAGAGAGAGAGAGAGAGAGAGAGAGAGAGAGAGAGAGAGAGAGAGAGAGAGAGAGAGAGAGAGAGAGAGAGAGAGAGAGAGAGAGAGAGAGAGAGAGAGAGAATGGTGTTGAAGGGGTCATTAATGAGCCCAAATCCAATCAAGACAACCACCACCATAATCCCTCTTGATCGTTCCCTTGCATTAATGTCACTATATCTTTTTTTTGCATGATGGAGAATGTGAATATCAAGACCATTTTCCAAAATCGAACCCCACCACTACATGAATCCTTATTGAGATCCTTTGTATTAATGTCCTTCATTGTCTTCTTCAACCATGCTTGATGTTCTTCCTAAAATTCCTTATATAGTCACCATTCTACCATTGCTTCCATATCTGAACATAGATCTATTATGGATGAAAACTAATCACCCTATTTGTTTTCATGTAATAATGATTACAAATGTAGATTTGTAGGATAGGTTTCTTTAATTTGAATGAGATGCAAAACCTATGTCTAAAATTTCTCAAAAATCTTTATAAGGATTTAATAGCATTAGAGGGCTTTGCAGATTTTGTTTTTGGTTTATAGATCATGTTTGATCTTTCATTTATGCATTTTACCTGCTCAAGGTGGAAAGATACTTTATCCAATGTGTCTACCTTCATGGTATCCTCTAGTTTGACCTTAGTCAAATTTTCTCTCCACTGAAGTCCCTAAGTTTTCAACTTTCAAAATCAACTATTGATCTTGATCTGGTCTCCCCATATGTTACCAATTATCAGCTCCTCATTTATTTTGTATGATCCTACTATTAGCTCTTTAAATTTTTGACCTTTGTGTGCATCATATATCTCTCCCTATATGAATGAATATGAGCCATATATCTTTTATCGGTTAAACATTCTTAAGACACTTATCACTCACACATTTACTCTTAGGATCCACTAACCTTTTGACTTATTGTTCATTTTTATATATTTGATTTTGATTACTTGTGTACCATTGATCAATTTGGGCCTACTAGCCTTGTTAGTATCTATGCACCATTGGATTTCTATTCAGGTACCTAAGATCTTAACACTTCTCTTCGATGCATTTATGCTAACCTTTTGACTTGATACTCATCATTGATCTTTGATGCATGATCAAATTCATGTAGTTAGATCTTTGGGATCTACTAACACTACCAGATTGTCACTTGTTGTTGGATCTTTGGTAGGATTGACCATTAATATTCTTTTTTAAATCCAAATGTTTATTTACCATGGCTTTAATTTGATGCCCCCATGCATGTTTCACTCTACAAGTCTAAATTTAAAGGCTTATATCTTGAGATAACAATCTCATCAAGACAAAATTTTTGTAGAGCATGATATTGGCATGAAGAATTTTATGTCCATACAATCCTTTGGCCAGAGAGGCCCTCTAGATGTATTTATTAAATGTGCAATCATATTAACCTATTCATTTTTTCATGATGAGTTGATGATGTTCTATACTCTCTAGACTTGTGTAAGAACTTTCAAGGCTCAAAATGATTTTTTGGGACTTGTGAAATATTTTTCCATGATCTTGACTACATTGATCACCATGAGAACATACTTCTTCAAAATTTGAAAAACTACACTTTAAGCTTACTTCAAGTGTTTCAAAATATTTTCAAGCTACATATGATATTTATACCACTCATTCCATCCATAAATTTGTTCATCTTATCCATTTAGGCAGAAGCTTTATATGTAGGCCAAAATGGACAATAGGTTTCTTAGCCAAAGTTAAGGTTTCTTAGATATTCCTTGGTTTCACTTTTGATTGTGTGCGCCCCTTTTCTTTCCCCTAAAGTGTTGTGTCTTCATAGGTATGTGTATTAGGGTATTTAAGGTGCCTTTAGGTTGTCTTTGAATGGTTATCATACTTTAGTTCATGCCATATACATACTTATATCATTTCATGTTGCTTTCACTATCATTACATTATGTTTAAAACTTGTCTTCATATTCCAACCCCCAGATCACTCCAAAATCATCCTCATCCACCCATCCTCCCTTCCCTCCAAATATTAACTATGTTAGATATACCTACATACCCCTTAAAACCCTTAAAATTCACAATATCATGGAAGGTTGGATCCATATAAGTCATATACCCTACTGAGGAGCTGATGGTCACCTATAGGAAATCATCTTGAGCATATTGTGTAAAGACCATCAAGGGCACTATGTGAACCACTCATGGGCATAAGAACTATTATGAACATATGAAGATATATATCCCATAGAAGTGAAGGATTATGAATATGTCACAAGAATTACAAGCAACTGCATACCAATATTTTCTCATATAAGCTTTTTACTTAGACCCTTATAGGTAGTCCACATATATAAGTGAATGCCTACAACAATATTGTTACATATAGAGAACCACATATTGATTGTGATAAGAGGCAAAAATCATATAAGGGGAGTTAAGTATTACACTAAGGGGACAAAAATTAGTGGTCACCTCATCTGAAGGATAACAAAAAATCAAACATAGACTTGATGACACATAGGCCTATTTAGGCATAAACCCTAAGCCTAAAGAGGAGAAGATGTGAAAAGGAAAATATGTTGGTAGTTATTATCTAAGGGTGTTACTAGATCTAAGATCTATTATTGACATCATATCTCCATGAGAATATAAAGACACAAAGTACAAATGGCCTTAGAACCCTCATGATACTAACCACTTAGTGTTACAAGCAACCTATAGCTAGTTAGGATAAAATGGCTATTTTTGGTCTCTATAGGCATGACCAAACCTTAAAAATTAGTAATAATGGTAATTTTGACTAGTTAAAGGCATAAATTCTTCCATTTGGGCTAGAAAAATAGTGGGTGTACCCACTTTTTTGTCTCAGACCTAGCCCTATCTATGATAGTTAATTCTGGGGCTAGGTGAGTGAATTCTTGATTTGAAGGGATCGTAAGCATATTAGAGTATAAAAATGGTTTTGAATTACTTTGGGGTGATTTTAAAGGTATTAATACACTCTCTAAAGGAAACAACACTTAGGGTTCTAGTTAAATACCCTTGAAGGTAGTCTAAAGTAGTCAGACCTCAAGCTTGGTCATACACCCTATTTCCACATTGAGGAATCTCTAAGCTCTTATAACAATGTTGATGGCCATGAAGGATGTGGAAGGGTGTGTCATGACTTGGTAATATAGTTTCAAGTCAAAGGAAATAAGGAAAATGTTTAAATGGTTTCAAAACCCTACTCAAGCCATAAAACCCCAACACAGTATGTTCAAGATGCAACTTTAAGTGTTTATACACTTCATCACTAAGAGACTCAAGCCCAAGGACTTTGGGGAATTTTAAGTCTCCCTATGAAATTAAAATATATGAAGGAGTAATAGACATTGAGGGGACAAATTTTATGAATAATCCTTAAGAAAATAACCTATTAAAATTGGATAGCAGAGAGCTCAAATGTCACCTTTCAATGCTCCACTCTGAACACATCCTCTACATGGGACCCTATGCTATTTAGGGAATATGAAGGGGTCAATGAAATATAATTTAATTTTAATTGGTTTTATTTTGGACATCCATACAATATGAACCATCGTTAAGATGGTGGATGTCATAAACCCTCCCTAAACCCCATAAATGACTTGATGTTGGATTATTTCTCTAAAACACATCCAGGTGAGATTGTTTAACTCTAAAATGATCTTGAAGGTCTCCTCAAGTCTTATGAGCATAATGATAACATAGGGGTAATAATATATGGATAAATCCTGATAAAACTAGTTTGAGCTTAATAAGAGAGAAATGGGAAGTGTTTATGTGAATAATGAGGTTAAGGAGGGATACTAGGTCCTAAAGATCCTAAATATCCCTCTAGAAGTCCTATACAAGGACCTCCAGGATTGGTTCTATTTTTAGATAGAAAAAAATGTGAAACTAAGATCTATATGCATTATTTAGAAGTCAAGAGGCTTAATCAAGCTATTTTTTCTACTATATGTGACATTTGAGGTAATCTTTAGGTTGAAAAAATGGAGGGGTATCTCACAATCCCAAGGTTAGGGCCAAATCTCAAGATTCATGTGTGTAGGAAGACTAGTCTAATACCTCCATTTGAGAATTATCACAATAAGGTGTAGTATAGATCCATTTGAGAATTAAGTATGCCTTAGACCTTATTTTAAGAGGTCATCATGGTGTTTAAAAGCCTTTTGGTTAATTTGGATCCCAAAAGAGTCTCACAGTTGGATCTTTTGGTCTATAGATACCTTAACATTGTGTAGGAGATATATTTCTTACCTAAAGAGCATTTTTAAATTCTCACAACTATATGAATACTTTTCATGGGGATCCAAGCACTTTAAGAGAGTTATAGGGGTCTATCAACATTCATTTAGTGTAATTGGTTTGAAAAATTTAGGCCCTAATTTTTATGAACCATCACTAAGAGTCCCATACACTCTTAAACCCCTCTTAAACCATAATAAGGACTCAAATAAAAATATTTTATAAAAATTCATGTAAATAGATAGGAATCACCAGACTAGCACCTGGAATGTGTTTTCAACTCAGAGGAAGCCATGACTAGTTTTATTTGTAGATAGACATAGATGTGAAACTAGGAGCTATATGCATTAATTAGAAGTCAAGAGGCTTAATAAAGATAATGTTTCTACTCTATGGGACCTCTAAGGTAATATTTAGGTTGAAAAAATTTATGGGTATCTCACAATCCCAAGGTTAGGTCCAAATCTCAAGATTCATGTGTGCTGGAAGACTAGTCTAATACCTCTATTTAAGCATTATCATAAGAAGGTGGAAAAGAGATTTATTTGAGAAGTAAGGATTCATAAAACCTTATTATAAGATGTCATCATGGTTTTTATATTAATTTTGGTTAATTTGGATCCCAAGAGAGTCTCACAGTTGGATCTTTTGGTCTATAGATACCCTAACATTGTTTAGGAAGCATATTCCTCATGTGAGGAGCATTTTAAAATGCTCACAACTATAAAAATAATTTTGATGGGGAAAAAATAACTTTAGGACAGGTATAGGGTTCTATCAAAATTTATTTAGTGTAATTGGTTTAAATATTCAGACATTGATATCTATGAACCATCACTAAGAGTCCCAGGCACTCTTAAACCCTAATAAGGACTCAAATAGAAATATTTAGTTAAAAATGCATCTAAATAGATAGGAATCACTATAATAACACCATAAAAGTGATTTGAGACATGATTTAAAAACTTTGGAGGACATTTGAAGGTTAAAGAGATTTAGTGGTAGATCTGTAGGTAGTTTTATGTTAAAGATGTCCACTAGATCTTCTTTAAAAGGTAAGAAAATTGAATTTGTTGAACTATCATTAGTATTGAAAGAATAAATAGGTTACTTAGGTTAAATCCTAATAGTACACCTCCCAATTCCCCTAATTCTACAAATTCTACCCAAACAAAGTCTATTGCAAGTCCTCTAATCCCAATGGCTAGACCTAGAATGCAAGTATTTATAACTTTTAATGGTGTCAGTCCTTTGAAACTTAAATAGTTTGATGATATCCCATCCTCTACCATTAAAATTATTCCCTAATTTATAGGAGATAATTCAACCACCCTTATAGATACATAGTAGACATAGCTAATCTATGCTCAGTGCAAAACATAACCCAAAAGAATGTGTCCATGAGACTCTTAGAAACCTCCTTGAGGGGTAAATCACTTTAGTGGTATATGGGTCTCACTCCTACCTTTATAAAAACATGGGATGAATTTGGTGAGTGTTTATGTAAACATTTTGAGGATAGAAGTGACCATGTCTCCTTGGTAGAACAAATCACCTCAATCAAGAGATCCTCCAAGAATCCACGGTAAATTTTAATTATAGGTTTTAAAAAACCTAGGATATGATTCCTATCATCATCAAGTCCACCCATAATTATTACTTCTTTTACTATCTAAGGGCCTTTAATTTTAATGTAGTTGTGATGATATAGTCAATGAGGGGAATACATTACAAAAAGCCTATGAGATATCCATAAGAGCAAAAAACTACCTAATGTAAGCAGGCAAAATTAATCTTAGGCCTCTCATGACCTTATTACCATTAATGAAACTCTTACCCCCACCATTGATACATTAAAATCCCAAAAAAATTAGGATCAATCTGATGGCAACCAAGCATGCACATTAGGTAAGATAGAGGGACTGTATAAAGCCCAAAACAACAAACTAGTAGATTTTGAAAGGTAGTAGAATACCTCTTATAGACCCTATTAATCCCTTTACTAAGATAAATATAAATATTACCCATATAATATGCTTCCTTATCAACCTAATCAATAAGGTTAAGGGTAGATTACATAGGTCTAACCTTACAATAGTTTCAATCCCAATGCTACCAATAGTTCAAGGTCCTTGGTGCCAACTCAGAATAACTATGCATAATAAGGTCAGTGCTATACACCATGGGGAGAAATAGGTGAGATAATAATGGCTCTAAGTGGTGAAGGATGTCAGACATATTATATGCAATAGGGTCCTATCTATTAGACACATGACAACATGACTCATCCACAACACAAAGAAGGTTCTCAAGTGCCTCATGGAGACACACCTTTCATGACCCCAACTAAATTTCCAAGTCAAAAAGGAGGAAATTGAAGTAAGGAACATTCTAAAACCACTTTTTTTAACTTTCAAGAAGGTGAGCACTTTTTTGAATAAGATAATAAATTAGGTGCAAAATGTGTTCAAGGTAGATAACTCAGTTGCAGCCTGCATAAGGAATAAGAAAAGAATGGTTGATGATGGTTTGGGGAAGTCTAAGGTAACTTCAACACATCCCCAAAAAAATCAAGAGGATGCCACTCAAGGTGAAGTTAGTAAAACACCTATAACATAGTAGACATCATAAGGACATGGGTAGCATCATAAGAATCCTTTCATTCCCCAAGTCACATAGGTTATAAATGATGCTTCTACTCCTAAGATGTAATACAATATAGTCAAATCTCCCTTTATCATTTTAGACTACATGAATATGGCCAATTTTATTATTCCTATATGGGAAGCTTTACTCATTCTAACATAGAAATATCTCTTTCAACTGGAGCTCTCCAAACTTTCACTCATGGACAATCAAGCTAATAAGGTAAGTGCAATATTAATTAGTGATAGTCAACCTAATGAACCCCAAGCTCCTAAAATAGTCAATCCACCTCCCTTATACTTATTAGTCATAATTGGAGACTCCCTTGTCCATTATTCCATGATAGATAGTGGTGCATCTACTTTTGTCATGCTCAAATCCATAACTGTTAAGATAGAACTCAAGTCTGAACCTAATTAGAAGGGATTTTTGTGATTGGATAGGTCTCCCATGAAGACTTTAGGCATTCTCAAGGACCTCAATATTGTATTGGTTTTCTTCCCTAACTGTACCATATCCCAAGATGTCATGGTAGTTGACCTTCCTCTATATTTTCCCCTATGCCTATCTAGGGATTCCACTAAAAATATTGTGGGGGTATTTTGTTTTGATTGGTAATACATGGTCTTTAGGACTAAGTATGGAAAAAAGGTCACCATTAGGTCTAAACCTATTTCTAGGTTCAACTTAGAACCCTATATGCCTAACCTATCTAATGTGAACTATATTATCCTATATGAATATGAGAATATCAATGATCAAGAGTCTAAAGAACCACTTGAAGGCATCTTAGATCTACTCCTTAATGAGTGGGTAATAGATAACCATGGTTATGAACCATAAAATAACATTAAGGAGGTAAGCCTAGGTGTGTATTGTATGCATGAAGAAATAACTATTATACCTACTCTCACAAGCCCAAGTCAAGAGCATGAAGGCATATGGAGTTTTTTTTTATGGATCAAGGTCAAAAAATGAGAGTGGGGTAGGATTGATTATTGTCTCCCCTTCCAATAAAAGGTACTATTCTAACTTAAGGTTTTTGTTTTATATAATTTCATCTTATATTATAAGAAATGAAGAAGAAAATAGATACATGTATGGTATAAAAACCTATTTGGTTATGTGTGTATTGATTAGATGATTGTAGAGATATCCTCTTTGGCTTGGGAAAAATGATCTGTAGATAAGATAACATTGAATCAAATCATTGGTTAGATAGATAGTTGGGTGGATTACCAAATGTTAGCTCGTTTAGGAAGTAAGAGCTCCCTAGGAAGCTATCAATCCACACTTTTAAAAAAAATTAAGTTTAGAAATTTAAATATAAAGTACTTTCATAAATCATAGAAGATACTAAAATTGAATACAAGAAATTCTTGATAAATAAATAGATGAAATTGACTAATTATATCAATAAGTGGGTCAATACTAATGCTAAATAGCTTGGGTATGCTTCAAAAAATAGGTTAGGATTTTATGAATAGGTAGAGATAAATAAAGTTGAATTGGTTGAGGGTAAGTGGGTGAAAATAGTTTATTGTTATTTTATCACACAATGACCATCGATGATTAAGGTGACCATCGGTGGTTAGGGTAACCATTGGCAACTAAGGTAACCATCAATAGTTGGGATAGACCATTAGAAATCAAGGTGACCATCAGTGGTTACTATGGGTTGGGTTTGGGTAATAAAATACTAATTGATGAGGTTCAAAAAAAGTGATTGAATAATTAAAAATAGATACATAGTTTACCAATGGCTAATTAGATGAATGGTTGAGGCAAAAAACTTGATGGAGTTTGGAGTGATTTTGGCAGAGTAATGGCACTTGGCTATTGGCCAATGGATGGTAGCACTTTAGATCATGATTTTTGGAAGAACACCTTCAAAATAAAACATTGATGCAAGAAGGTTTGGCTCTAGATGATTGATTGATCCTAGATCCTTATTCATCCTCTCCTCTTATCTCTTTATAAGAAGAAAGGAGAGGTTCAATAAGACATTAATAAGAGGTCTAACTTTCTATCTAAATTTAGCTCTCACATGTAAGGGATCTCATATGAGTTAGTTGAGCTAATTATAAAAAATAAAATTTTGAATGATGTGGTATTTAAGTGGTTAAGATGATGGAACTTGACTATTGGTAGTCAGGGTGATTATCGACAATCGAAGGTCAAGGTCAAGTTGGGTTAAAAAGGTGGGTTTAGCCAGTAGGTCAATTTGACTTAGGTTAGGTTTAATTTGTGGTTAAAAGGTTAATGTTAGTCCCTAAGGGGTCCTGAGGTGGTCTAGGGGTGTTTAGATATCTAGAACCATTATGTATGATTTTCTAGTGTTTAAATTTTCCCCATTTTTATTATGTAGTTTGTATCAACAAGCTACAAAACAAAAATAGAGTATAGGTTGAAGGCCTGATTTCCCTCAATATGGGAGGAGGTGCTCCCCCTCAAACTAAGAAGTGATGAGGTGAAATCTAATTGGGTACAATTTTGAAAAGTGATTAAGTTGATGATAAAGGTGTTTCATGGGTTAGGAACTAAAGCACAAACATGCAAACAAAGTGTGGCTAAGTACAACAACTAAGATCACATATTGACTAGGTTACCATAGTTAGTAAAAATTATAGTCATTACTAAAAGGATAAGTGACAAGTGGATTGTGTGATCATATGTGATGGTTGGGATATACTCATAAACTCAAGTCTCTTAAATAAGGTTTATAATAGAATTATAAGTGACAAGTGGACCATGTGACTATATGTGATGGTTGGGAACACTTATAAATACAAGTCTTCTAAATAAGGTTATTGTTTATCATGGGTATCCAAAGTAGAAAGTGATTCTATGAAAACATAAATTGGTCAGGTGTGCATAAGGTAGTGCAATTTTAAAAAATTATTCAACTTGGTATGTAGTTGGTGTGGTCAAAAGGAACAAGGAAAGGTCATCACAAAGCATTTGATAGTCATGCCAAAAATGACCAGTCGCGAGGTTGATGTGGTTAGAGGTATGGTTGGTGGAGAAGGTAATCTCCATAGGTGGGTACATGGTGGGGGTGCTAAAAATTTGTATTCTTGACATAAAAGTAAAAAGTATAATAGTCTAACTGTCAATGGTTAAGGGTTTTTAAATCGATCATCGGTGGTCACCTTAACCATCAATGGTTAGGTGCAAACCTTAAAAGGGTAGAAATAAAAGTGTGTTTTTGAGTCATTTTTACTTATTTGTGACTTTTGACTATTGATAGTGAGAGATTTGGCATTTAGTGTAAGAATTTGGATGGTGATTTCTAAGTAGGTAAGGTTGATTGGCTGAGGTAGGTTATTGATTGAGTGGATCAAAGCATTAGAGGGTTGATCGAGCCAAGATGTAGGGTGGATGAGGATGTGGCTAGGTAGTGAGTCTGAGGATTCCACCTTGATGATGGTTGAAGAATGAGGTAAGGGATATTATCAATTGGTGGTTGATATTTGATATTATAAATGCATTTGGTTTGGATTTAGTTGATTGGTTATTATTTGTTGGGTGGGTTTTGGGTTTGACCTAGTTTTAAGGTTTATTTCATTTTTTGGTGAAATTTATGATTGAATTTCCAAATTGGGAGGGGTAAGTTAGTTAGGGTAGGGTAGGGGATACAAAGTTGTATAATTTATGATAATTTATCTATTGTTTGGTAGTGTTAGTAAGGTTGGGTTTTCAGGCATTCCACCAATGTCATGCATAGTGACCATCAATGGTCATACCCAACCATCGATGGTCATCATGATCATCATTAGTTGATAGAGGTGGAAATGTTTTTTTTTGTTGAAAAGGTTGAATCTTTGTTAAATTTTAAATTTTTAGGTAATATTTTGGATAAAAAATGATGTCAGGGATAATTTTTAAATGATGAAGGTTGATAGGTAATAGATTAAGTTTTATCTATCATTTAAGGGCTAGAGGGTTGAATGTTTTAGATATAAGGGTTATTTATTAGGGTGAAAATAAGGTATGTTAAGGACTTGGATTTGGATATAATACATAGGCATAGGTAGTAAGAGGGTAAGTTCATAGGATAAAATAGTATAGAGAACTAAGTTTATTTTTTATCAAACATTTTAGGCATGGAAGTAGATTCAAATGTGAGATCAGGTGCTTTAAATCTTCATTAAGATTCATCAAGGTATGACTACTAATAACTAGGCATACATGAAGGAGGTGGGGCTTGGCTTGGTGTGATGTTGAATTAATATCACGTGTCATCAGATGTGATAATGATAGTGGCCCTCATCAAGAGATGGGATCTAGCCACTAACACCTTCCTACTACTAACTAGTGAGATGATGATCTTACTTGAAGATGTGCACAAGATTACATGGCTACCCATTCAAGGTGAGTTGATTTATAATATTGAGAGAGAGGAGTAGGATGAGTTCATAGAGTTTCTAGATGGAGATGACCATGACTTCATGAGTTGGCATGCAAGAGGTTTTAGCTATACTCCATTATACCAAAGGGTGAGAGATGATAGAAGGTTGCTTATGATGATGATGGTGGTTTCATGCTTTGCCCTACTATATTTAAGTAGTGGGAGATTTCCTTATCTAATACTAGGGGTATTGGTTGAAATTATATTGGGATGCATAGTGTTCAAGTGGGTGCCTATGTTATTAATTCAGATATATAAGGAGATATGGGGATTTAGAGCTCACAAAAAGTATGGTATTAGTATAGGATTTATTTTACACTTTTTGGCTTATGAGTACATCCAAATTTTGAGGTTGATAGGGATACCATAGGAGGGGTATACATATATGGAGTTAAAAGTTGGATTCATGTGATGGAGAGATGATTTTTCCCTTTTAGGACTAAGTAGAGGGGTTTGTAACATTGATTAGTTCAGAGGTACACTAGATGCCTTGGTTATTGACAACATGATTTGGAGGCCATGTGTCAGGTTTCCATAGTGGGCTCATTACAAGAGGCATATATTATCCCTACAAAGATACAAGTGTATCTTGAGTAAGAGAGAGGGTAAGATAGAGCTCATTCCTTTTGATATGGCTTGGTGATAATTTGACTTGATGTAGGGTATTCTAGTTCCATTCCCAAGGTATAGGTGGGATGATATAGAGCTTATAATTTTAGATCCATAGCTAGTTCAAATTTTCATTGATCACAAGGAGCTACTAGTTAGGGCTGAGATAAATAATGTAGGATTTGTAGATGGGTACCCTATGTGGTACCATGTACTCTATGATATAATTGATTTTAGGGGTGATTATGGTGGGTGATAGGTAATGGATGTGGATCTAGATGGGAAAGGTGGCTAAGAGGTGCCAACACAAAGGGTTTCCCTATATGTATAGGTAATGACTAAAGAGATGGATCAAGCATAAGTAGAATTAGTCATTGTGTAGGCTTCTATTATAGCATTATAGTGTCAGTTGGTAGTAGTATAGGGTCAGGTAGCTACAATTACAATTAAGAGGGACTGGGCTAGATATATGTTAGCCTTGGTTACCTAAGAGAGATATTCCCTAAGATAGGCTAGAAGAGGAGCCACAAAACCTATAGGACCATCGTGTACTATCCCCATGACATGGTATATAGCCATAGTAGAGGAGCTCTACTATTATGAAGCCATAGTTTTGAGATTTTGTCCTGATGAGCCCTAATAGGGTGAGTATAAAGCTAGTTTGGTATGTGGTGATAATATGGTGACACTAGGTCAGTGGGCTATGTATATAAGAGGATAGGTAGGTACCTCAGGAGGAGAGGCACTAGGAGGCAACAGTGCCCTAGGGGCATAGTCATGATATGGTTGTGAGATATTATATTTTGTTGTATATCATTTTGATACAGACTTATGAGCCAATGTGGTGATATGTATATTTTGCGAGAGATACATGTATATTTGTTGTATACATGATGATTATTGGTTATTTATGATTATAGACTCATGATATTTTAATATTATTTATTGTTCATGGTGTTGATGTTCATGTTGATCATTGATGATGTTATGGATTATGGTTATGATATGGACTCACCTAGCTAGGCATGTGATGGATTTTTATATATGTTGACGATGATGTTTGGTTATGGATCTAGATGATGTTGATATGATTGTCATAATTTTTATGTTTTGATATAATAATGGTTTGTGTGATGGATGGATAATGTGATGATATTGATCAAATGGATTATTATTTATGGTTTGTTTGTTATTGTTTATGATGATGATTTTGATGGATGTGATGATTCTAATTTCATGTTTTGAGATGACCATTGATATGATGATGATAACATTAAATGAGTATATGCTTCCTCATTTATATTTAGATATGTGGTGAAAGTGGTTTATTACTTTATAATTCATGGATGTTATGTTGTTGATGTTTATGTGTATAGATATGGTTTACACTGAAGATGTTTTCTTTTATTCATGATATGATGATGATATTATGTGATATGGTTATGATTGGTGAATTTATTTAAGGTAGAACACATAAATTAAGTTGAATAACAAAACTAGATGTGAGAAAGAGAAGATAATCAAAAGAAAAAATATCTGAGTGAATATATCAACCAGTTATGAGAAGATAAGAAGAAGGTACAATGTTTCTTCTTTGGCAAGGAATAAAACAAAACCAAAGTTGTATTGGCTTAAGGAACATAAGCCCATTGAATGTTTCCTATTAGCATTTGTTAGTTGGTTAAAAATGTGTCTTGATCACATAATGTTAAGTAAGCTCAAAATCCCTTGTTTATAGTGTATAAAGGGGAGATGGATGAAAATGGAACCTTCTTGTGAGACTAGCATGCCTCTTCTAGAGGGTACCAAAGAGTTAGTATAAAAATTCTATTCCATATAAAGTGTATACTAATTGATGCAAGAAGTCTACCTATGAGAGCCAATTGTAGATTTCAAAATTATCTTGCTTATGAGAGCCGATTGTGGCTTTCAAAATTCTTTTTCTTTTGTTGATGCTTGATAATGGGTATTTTATTGATTATGTTATTGCTTTAAAGGGTTGGGGAAACTAAACAATATGGGAAGCTTCTAAGAAATTATTATGTTTTACCTAACCATCCTTTTAGGGAGTGGTCTAAGTTTTTGTGTTTTGCTTAATGCCTTTGATAGTTGTCCTTCAAGGGAGAATTATATCTTATTTTGAGAAATTTTGATATGTTTTTAGTAGCTATTCTTCAAAGGAGTAGTCTATGAATACTAGGAATGACCCATGAGACTTTTTGGTTATGACTTTGATTTTCCTTGTTTGATTTTTTTCTTGACATGGACTTGATTATATAGGCTTAAATATTGACCTTTATGAAGGCAAAACCAAAAGCACAAGAAATTTGACTAGGTGTAAAGAGGTTTAGGTGACAATGATCATGGGAATCCATCTTATAATAGGGGTGGAAATTACCATGAGAATCATGCCATGGGTAGAGCTATGGTACCCATTATTCAAGATTAGGCTATGATTGTGATTGATAATCACATGATTTAGTTTTAATTAGTTGCCCCTAAAATAGGGAGATGAATGTGGTTTGAATGTAAGGGATGAACTATAGTTAGAAAAAAGGTGAGTTTGAACCTTTTAAAAAAAAGAAAAGATGTAGATGCAAAGCATTGAGGGGCTTAGGTTCTAGGTTGCCTTCAAGAGAGGATAACCAGTAAGCTCCTGATCTATACTTGTGCAGTATGATATAAGGTCCAAGCCAATTGAAAGCAAACTTACCCCACTTAATTTTCTCCATATTGGTGACATCTTGATTTTATTTTAGGATCAGGTCTATGATATTAAACTCTCACATTTTAAGGTATTTATTATAATCTCATTTGATGCACTCTTGATAGACATGAAGATGGGTGAGGGTGGCTAAATGTCATTCATCAAGTAGCTCAAGCTGGGCTAAAAAGTGTTGATGATAATCATCTTCATAAATAATATCCTTTAGGGATATGTAAAGTAAATGAATTTCAACTTTAAGAGGTAAGAAAACCTCTATTCTAAACACAAGAGAGAATGGGGTGGCACCCATAGGGGTTTAGATGCTAGTATGATATGCCCATAAGATGAAGGCGATGTGAAAATGTAAATCTTGCCTAGATGCATTAACCATTTTAGTTAGCATGTTGTTAAGAGTTTTATTAGAGACCTCAGCCTGTCCATTAGCTTGTGGATAATAGGGTGAAGAGAAACTTAACATGATGTCGAATGCATCATAAATATCTTGGACTTGTTTATTTTTAAAATATTTTCCATTGTCAGTGATGATTTTGTGAGGAACATTAAAATGGTAGATGATGTGATGATTGATGAAGTCAATAATATTTTCATTTTTGGTGGAGACTAGAGGAATAACCTCTACCCATTTGGTAAAGTACTTAGTTATAGTGAAGATATAATGATGTTACTATGAAGAATGGGGGTTAATTTCACTAATAAGGTCTAGAACCCATTATGATAAAGGCCAAAAATCTATGGATACATAAAGATAATGGATAGGTGTGTGATGTAAATTGGTGTGTTGTTGACACTTAACACACCTTTTTACATAATCACAACAATCTTGGTTAAGGATAGGCTAGTAATAGCCAAGGTGAAGGATGAGTTTAATAATGACTAGGCCACTAAAGTGTCCCCCACAGATCCCATCATGTGTTTCCTTGATAACATGAGATGCTTCATGACTACATAGTAAATGAAAGAGGAGACCATCAAATCCAAATCTATAAATAATTCCCCCTAGTATGGTATAATGTAAGGTACTTTGGATAAATGCTCTTTGAGAATTATTGGAAAGACCAAAAGGAATGATGGCAAGGTTAAGATAGTCAAAGGTCTATTGATACCAAAGGTCAAGTTGGGTCTCCTCCACATTAAAGATGGTGGGAAATTTTGGTTTGATATAACAAGGCTAGGTAAGTTTGTGGATAATGATAGATAGCTTAGATTTAGAGGGTTTATAAAGGATCTAAGAGGTGAGGGAAGCCATTATATTGACAAACTTGTTTGTTGATTATGGGGTGTTTATATATGGTAATGTTCAAATGATGTTAGATTTTGTCAACTAATTGTTTATAAAATTACAAAACATCATTCTTACACTAGTAAGAGCTATTTATTTGATTGACCACTAGTTAAGAGTCACCAAAGATGTTGATCATTTTTAATCCCCATAAAGGAAGAGGTTCACCATAAAGGGGAATAAGAATGATGTTGAATCCCCACCCATGCTAACATTTTTATCCATCAAAGAACATGGTCACTTGATAGGTGAAGTCTACTTGAAAGAAGGTTGTGATGGACTTGTTAAGGAACTCAAGGGGAGGAGGTTGAGTATCTATTAATGGTGCTTCAGCTAATTGGTCGGTAACGAATTTCCCTTTAATTGATTTTTATTAAATAAAATAAAGGTCAAACTCAGCTAAAATCATGAGCCACTTGGCCATACATTGGTTTTGGTATGGCTTGGAATGCATATACTTGAGTGGGTTGGTATTGGTTATGACATAGGTCTTGTGGTTGAGAAGGTAGTTTCAGACTTTAGTGGTCATGAAGACTAAATCTAGGAAAAGTTTCTCATTATAGGTTTATCAAGTTTCATATTCTATAAGTGTTTGATTGATGTAGTAGATAGTTTAATCTTTATGTTTTTCATCCTAATGAGCAAGCATTGCCCTTAGGGAGTGGTTAGTGGTGGAGATATAAAGGTAAAAGGTTGATCATCTTTGGGAGGGGTGAGGATAGGTATATATAAAAGGTACCTTTTGAGTGAATCAAAGGACTTTTGATGGTCATCATTTTGCTTGAAAGAGACATCCTTCTTCAAGAGGCGATGGAAAGGTTGGCATCAGTCTAAGAGCTAAGAGATAAAGCGATGAATGGATTGGATCTTCCCTTGAAAATTTCAAGGTTACTTGAGGTTGATTAGAGGAAGCATATCAAAGATGGATTTAATTTTGGTAGGATTGAATTTGATTCCCTGAAGGGAAACAATAAATCCAAGGAGTTTTCCTGACAAGACTCTAAAAATGCACTTCTTGGGGTTAAAGCAGACATGTTAATAGATGAGGTGCTCAAAGATAATCTTGAGAACGGCCAAATGATCCTTATGACATTTGTATTTTCCAAGAAGGTCATCAACATAGTCTTTGATGATTTTATGGATAAGGTCATGGAAGTATAGGTCATAGCATGTTGGTAGGTTGCACCAGTAATCTTTAGTCCAAAAGGCATGAACCTATAGCAAAAGGTCCCCCATGGGATGATAAAAATGATTTTGTGTTAATCCTTTGGGGAAATTAGGATCTAATTGTAACCCATGAATCTATCCATGATAGATAACATCTCATGGATGTTTATAAGATCAACTAGCTAGTTAATGCTTGGTAAAGGAAAAAGCAAGGTTGAGGTCATGAAAGTCCACACAAATGCATAGTCTTGTTATGGCTTTGGTGATAGGTACGATGTTTGAGACCTATTGGGGGTAGTTAATGGGTTGAATGAAATTTATGGATAGGAGGCATTGAAGCTCTTCTTTGATGAGAAGGGTTATGTGAGGGTAAATTCATCAAAGTTTATACCTAATGGGCTTGACATAATAGTTGATGACTATGTTGTGGGTAGTAATGTAGGGGTCAATTCCTGACATATCACTATAAGACCAAGAAAATTCTATTCTTCAATTTTATAGGAAAGAGGAAAAGTCCTGAAGCTCCTCAAAATTTAGTGATTAGTCAATTTTAACAATACAAGGGTTGTTCAAAGTGCCCAAGTTGAAATCCATAGTGGATTCATTTAACATGGTCAAATTCTTAGGAGGAAGAGATTTGTGGATAGAATAATTTTGTGCACCAAGATAGGTGAGAATGGAATCATCATCTTGACATTGAATGGTATTAATGGTATGAGTGTCATCTCCTATCACTCAAGATGGGTCAGAGGGATGGTTATAGTTTCCCATCCTTTTGATAAATCAAGGGTCTAAGGCTGATCATGATGATGAAAAAAACTTAGGGGGATGATATCAAAATATTTAACTATCGATGGTGGTCGTCCTCATCAATGACATTAATAGGAGGTGGGTTAGTTTATTGTTTAGGTGGTGTGAAACTGAGGTCATTCTTTTCATGAGGTTTTTGGATTTTTATTGGAAGTAACTTGTGTGGCTTATGTTCATACCAAGCTAGGCCAAATCCCTTCCAAGCACACCTATAAATGTTTTTGTTTAATAAAATTTTGGTTTATCTAGAAAGGAGAAGTTGGAGGTGAATGGTCAAGGTGAAAAAGAGGTGGAAAAAGTGTTAAGGGTTTTATCAAGCCCCCATATATGAAATTGGTTTGACAAGTTACTGGTATAAAAGGAAAAATAGCTATGATATTGGGATCATAACTGGGTTGGTGGTCAAGTTTCCCATACTCTTAAGAAGTAGGGAAAACATCAAGGGTCAGAAGGTGATACTCACCCAATGAAAGATGTTGGGAGGTTAATTATAAAGGGTTCATTATGGGGATTTGGGTGAAAGGGATGGAAGAACTGGTGGATACTTCATTGGTAGAAGAAGATGAGTTTTCATTGTTTTCTAATGAGGGTTGGTTGGATTGGGTAAGGTGGACATCATTGGGTCAGTACATCATGTTGCATGATGTGAAGGGGCTCATGTCAGCTTGTATGGTAATAACATGATCTTCATGCTCAAATTTGATGTACCAATGTAGAGTGGATGGCACATAACCCATAAAATGAATCCAAGGGTGTCCCAATAATACATTGTACTAGAATTCCTCTTCCATTACATAGAATATCTTAAGAAGTATGTGGGGTCCTAGGTAAATATGAAGGATGATAGTTCCTAAAGTCATGGCCATGGGATCATTGAATTATTGGAGTACTTTCAAGGATTTAGACATGATAGTCTTGAGTAATTTGAGTTGGTTATAGGTGTGGTAGGAGATGATGTTAATGATGGCTCTCCCATCAATCATGACCCTTTTGATGCAGATTTGGTTGATATAGGCAGTAATGAAAAAAAGAGGATCTAGGTCATATGGATGGATGGAAGGTATTTTCAAATCCTTGAAGGTAATAAGGCTAGAAATGTGAATGGATCTGACAAAAGATGCTAAAGTTTGAGGGTCTTCTAGCCTAACCTCTATATACTGCAATGTTTTTATCATTGCTTGGTGATGGTGTGGTGAGGTGTTGATTAGTTCATATAAAATCATCTTTACTAGGGTTTATTGAAGCTATTTTAGAACTAATTGTTGGATTGATTTAGATATATTGGGGTGAGATGGTCCCAAGATAGATACTTTGGGTTTTGTTGAAGGTGAAGGTGCTTAGTATTGGCTAGGTGGTTGGGTGGTCAATGAGGGATATATCTATGGAATGGACACCTTTGGTTTTCCCTTATCTTTGGTTGATCCTATAATCATGTGACCACATGGATGGTGTGGATCAGGGGAGGAGTTAGGATAGGTGATTGCTTTGATTCCTCTTCACTCTAAGGTAAGAGTGGAGGAGTAGGTGTTGGTCAATGATTTGTGGTCCTTATGTCAGTGGTGGGATTAAAGAAGGTCCATTAGATAATAAGTCACTCTCATGATATAGCTTAAGTACTAATACTTAGAAATCCTTTTAGTTCTCTATATCATTCCCTAGTGTCCTATAGTATGAACATAGTATTTTGTCATTATACCAAGATGGTTTAGGACTTTATGGGTCGAATGGTTTGATGGGTAGTAAGGTTAAGTATAGTTGAGTAGGACTATAGTATGGGAGCCTTAGGTTTGGTAGTTGGGGTAGGATCCATTTTAGGAGTAGGCTTGATAGTGGGAGTCTTGGGTGAAGGAGTTTTCTTAGTGGATGATTTGGGTGTGGATATATTGGCAATGGATGACTTAGAGGTAGAAGGTGTTAGGGTAGAGATCTAAGGGGTAGGTATTTTTTTGATAGGAGGTGTGGATAAAATTCATGAGGATGCAATTAGGAGTGATAATATAACAAAAATAGGTGGTTGAGTTTGAGCTTGCTTGGGGTGGCTAGTTTCATTACTAAGGTAGAGGGATGAGGTCCCAAAATAGAAGGAAAAGTGGAGAGGGGAGTTAAATTTTTGGTTTGTGGGGTCTTAGGTGGTTTTTCTCTCTTTGTTGATTTAGTTATGAGTTTTTTGTGTGGGATTGGTGGTTTTAAATCCATATTTACCAATGGGTGAGTAAGGTTTTGAACAAAAAATGTGCCAAGATTCATGGTAGGCTTGGTTAGAAGGATGAGAGTTGACTTGGTCACTTCAAGTAGTGTAGTTTGAGATGATTTAGTGATGGTTTGGTTGGGAGTGATGTATAATGGTTTGAGTGTGATAGTGGTGGGTTTTCTAGTAGAGATGATAGGTTGGTTTGATAATGGTGTGGTTAGGGGTTCTTGCCTAGTTGGGTAAGGAAGTCTGAGATGGTGCCAAAATGTGGCATGATCCATGTTAGGTTGGGATAGCTATCCCAAGTTTTGGACCAACTAATAAAAAGATTTGTAGATATTTTTGATCCCCTCAGCATTGTTCTTAAAAGGTAAGCCTGTGGGTAGAGAAAGGGGAGTGGGTAGCACATCCTTTGTCTCAATCAAAAGTTCTAAGGCTTGGTAAGGTAATTATTTGATGGGAGGAGTAGGTAGAATGATCTCTTCATTATGGATTATTTTCAAAGGGAGAGTGGAATATTTTAGGATAGAATAAAAAGGTGTGGTGGGAATGATTATTTGACCAAAGGAATCAAAGACCACATAGAGACTAGGGTCAAGCCTCTTCATCCAACCAAACTGATTACCATACTATCCATTACCAATACATTAACACCATCAAAATTCACAATATCCAAGAGTCCACTCCATCCTCATCCCCCATCCTAAATATTAATCAGGCCACTATTGATTACATCATTACTACTAGATGCAATAACATAGTAGTTCCCACATTACCCCCTAAAGACCCTTCAACTTCATTTACTACTCTAAATGGGAATATATATAAGAAGGCCTAAAGATATTTGAATAAATCCTATGCTATGATTTATTAGCTTTAAAAAACTCTAGCCTAAATATCCTTTATGGAGCTTCTTAAAACATCAACCCTACACTAATAAATATTAAATCAAGTATTAAATGATCTAAAGGTCCCTAGTGACTTGGACACTAATCCGTTTTAAGCACTAGTAGCACATTTATCCCCATCTCATCAAATTACTTTTGTTTCCCATAATATGCCTCTTATTGGATCAAACCATAATTACCCCTATATATCAAAGTAATCATCTCCCAAATTTGAGTTTACAATGTCCTTATAAATGGAGGATCAATGCTTAATTTATGTAATCTACTCTTTTTGAAAAAATTGGGATATTCAAAAACATCACTAGGGACCATTTTGATAATGATAAAAGGTTATGATGATAATGAAAGGCCATCAAATGGTTCCCATTATTGTGGGACCCATGGTGTATTAGACTATATTCCATGTTGTGGATGTGGATTTTCCATATAACATGCTGATTAGAAGACCATGGATTCATGAGATGTAAGTTATTCCATCCACCTTACATTAGTACCTAAATTTCCCTCAGTATAGAATGGAGGTTACCATCCCCAAAGTCATATATCATCTTCATACTTGTCAAATATATCAATCATCATCACCATCACCATCACCATCACCTCATCTTGTCACAAACAATTATATCCTTAGTCTAATGGCTACTAAATACATTTCCCCTGACCAACTTGAATACACATCTAATCCATTACCTGATGTTACTCATTTTAAGATCATATCAACAAGTTATGGAGAATATGAGTAAAAAATGTTTTTAATTAGAGATTTATCTCTCTCTCTCTCTCCATGTAGTTATGGGTCCCCAATCATGAGGAAGGCTAATCCCATAAAATATCAATTTAGACTGACAACTTTCTCAAGCATCAGATTCTTGTCTAATGAATACATTGAAGATGGGGATGATTCATGACTCATTATAGATAATGGATCTCTTATTTTCCTTAAAAATAATATCCCAAAGTCTAAAGAATGATAGAGAATATGCATTACAAAAGAAAGGGATTAGATAAATAGGAACACGTCTAACTTGAGCCCATTATGGTTCAAGAACATCCATAATATTTTGGCCTGGGGTATAAACTATATATGATGACCCAACCAATATCATTGTGGATTCTCTTTTAATCCCTAAGGTATCTCTCCTTGATGAGTACATTGAAATGGGTTCCATCTAAAGTCACTTTTAGGAGCTCACTACCACTAACCTTTTCTTAGACACCACCATTTCCACCATCAATATTTTTATTCATTATCAATCCCTTAAAGACTAAGAATCAAAATATGATCCCTCCTTTGACATGTTTCAAAATGATGAGGCTATTTTGGAATATATGTGAGCTAGAGATTTCATGTCATTTGGTGACCATAAAAGGGGATTTTCTATCAATCTTTGTTAATCTGCATGCTTTGGGGAACAATAAAAATCCCATGATCAAAGTGATGAAGAACACTTTGAAGAAGAAGAGCCTCCCAGAGTACTAGATGAACTTCCACATATCTCATTAGAATTAGATGAATATTTTGACATTGACACAGAGCCCCCAAATTGCTTTGGTTTAGACATTCCTAAACTATCATTGCCTCCTTATATATCAATCACCCTCCCTTATCGAGTATGTGATAAAAGTCAACATTAGGATGGATCAAAATCCTAAAATAGTCAAATTGGGGGCATCTCTCAGACTAGAAGAATGTGAAATTATCATATAGATGATTAAGGAATTTATTGACATATTCATATGGAGTTATGTTGGCATGCCTAGATTATACCCCTCATTAGTAGTACAACACTTGGTAGTGCATTTGAATGCCAAACCCATCAAATATAAATTATGAAAAATGCATCCCAAGGTGGCTTTGTTGGTCAAAGAGGAATTGTATAAATTCTTGGAAGATAGATTTATCCACCCCATAAACTACTCAAATTGGATCTCTAATATTACCCTTATAACTAAGCCTCAGGGTGGAATCAGAATCTATATAGATTTCTAGGATATCAACACATGTTTAAAAGATGACTTTCCTCTTCCTAATATTGACATGATTATAGACTTTATTGTTGGCTATGAAATGCTTTCTCTCATGGATGGATTCATGGGATACAATCAAATCAAAATCACCCTTAAAGATCAGCATAAAATGGCTTTTTATTACTCCATGAGGAACATTTTGTTATCAATTCATGCCATTTGGTCTTAAAAATGCAAGTGCAACCTAGCAATGGACTGTGACTATCATCTTTAATGACATGATGCATGCCATCATCAAATATTATGTTAATGACATTTTAGGGAAGTATCACCTTAGATTAGAACACCATGTGGTTTTAAGAAGAATTTTTGAATGATTACAGGAGTATAATGTATGACTAAATCCCAATAAATGTGTATTTAGTGTCACCTCAAGAAAATTATTAGGATTTATAGTTTCAAGAAGGGGCCTTGAAGTAGATCTAATAAAGGTTAAAGCAATAATAAAAATTCCCCCACCTCATAATCTTAAGTATCTCCCTAGCCTTCAAGGTAGACTACAAGCCATAAGGCATTTTATTTCTTAGCTAGTAGATAAATGTCACCCTTTCACCCATATATTGAACAACGGGACTACCTTTTAGTAGAATTCAAACTACTAGTAAGCCTTTGAAAATCTTAAATAATATTTGGCTAATCCACCTATATTGTCTCCACTAGTCTTAGTAAGACCCTTGCTCTTCTATATCTCAGCAACCCCATTTGAAATTGGTGCTCTTCTAGCATAACACAATGATCAAGGAAAGGAGCATGCCATATACTATCTCAGTCACATGTTGATATCCTACAAGCTAAATTATGCTCTAATAAAGAAGGCATGTGTAGCCATAGTTTTTTCATCACAAAAACTTCAACACTATATGCTGAATAATTAAGTACAACTCATTACCAAAGTTGACCCCATGAAATATCTATTATCTAAATCATTTCCTACTAGAAGAATGGCCAAATGGATAATGTTACTTAGTGAGTTTGACATTAAATATGTCAAACAAAAGGATATAAAAGGATAAGTTATCATGGATCAAATAGATGAGATACCACTTGAGGTGACTAAGCCCCTTGTCATAAATTTCCTAGATGAGTCTATCATGAATACTTCATAATCAAATAGTTGTAAATTATACTTTGATCACTCATTCACCACACATGGGTTAGGGGCAATCATCCTCCTTATCACCCCACAAGGTGACCTCATTCCAAAATATTTCCACCTTACCTTCTCATGTACAAATAACATATTCAAATGTGAGGCCTTAATAGCTAGCCTTCATTTGGAAATTTAGTGGAACATCCAATACTTACAAGTATTTGATGACTCATATCCAATTATCAAATAGGTCAATGATGAATTCCAAATAAAGGATGAAAAGTTACTTTTTTATAAGCAGTTGGTAGATTAGTTAAAAAAAATTTCAATCCATAATATGTGAACAAGTTCCATGAGGAAGCAATAAATAAATTGATTCTATGGCTATTGGCTCATTCATTAACCTCCCTAAAGATGTTTAGGAATTCAAATTTTTTATTAAGCATCTGGTTATTCTAGCTCATTATTTAATGGCTTTATTTCAAATTTGTGCAATTAATGATCCCAATCTCCCATGGTACCATGAAATTTACAAGTACCTTCATGACAACATCCTCCTCCTAATCTCAACCATCACCAATTCAAAGCTTTTATCCATTGCACCTCCCACTATATCATCCTTGGTATCATGTTTTATTGATGAGGCTATGATGGAACCTTATTTAGGTGTTTGACATAAGAAGAGGCTTCTCAGGCCATCAAAGAAGTTCATGATGGTATATTTGGTTGGCACATTAGTCAAATGGCCCTAGACATAAATATCCTCTAAATTGGCTACTATTGGCCAATGATGGAACAATATTCTTGCCAATATGTGTAAAAATGTATGGCTTATCAAAAACATGGAAACCTTATTCATGCTCTGACACAAGAGTTGTAGTCTATTATGAGCCCATGGCCATTTTCCAAATTGGGACTTGACTTAATTGGAAATATTAATCTTACTTCATTTGATGTTTATAAATTCATTGTCATGACAACAAAGTATTTTACTAAATGGGTAGAGGCAATGCCACTTACCTATACAATAGGCCTCCAGATCTCCAAATTTATTCTCAAGTAGATTATTTTCCATTTTTGCATACCTACTAACATCATTTTATATAATGACAAATCATTTAATAATAAATAAGTTGAGGCCTTATGCCAAAAATATCATATCACATAGTATTTTTCCTCTCCTTATTATCCCTAGGGTAATGGACAAGCAGAAGCAACTAACAAGACCCTCATTAAAATCCTAAAGAATACAATTAATCAAGAAGGTATAAATTGGCACAAATAATTATATCTAACACTTTGGTCTTATCATAAAAGTATCCACACACCTACTATGGAAAATTCATATGCCTTGGTTTATGGGACCAAAGAAATTTTTCCAGTAGAAGTGGAACTTCCCTCCCTTCAACTTTCACTAAGAGGAATTATCATTGATCATAATTTTAAGTAAGAATGTCTGTAGGAACTAGAAATCCTTGATGAGAAGTGTTATAATTCCTTGGATCATCTATGAGCATACAAAAACAAACTCAAAGGCTAATATCGTAAGAAGATCCAATCCTAGGAGTTTGAAGTTGATGATTTGGTCTTGAAATAAAATCATAAAAACACTAACATAGATAGAAATAAAAAGGGTAAGTTTTAATCCAACTAGTTAGGTCCCTATATCATCATTACCAAGTTTGGGTTAGGAGCATATAAGTTGACCACACTTGATGGAGAAGAATTAGATGATCCCATGAACATCATGTATCTGAAATGCTTTTGCACTTGAATCTTGTCTCACCATCCTCCGTCTATGGGACATCCCACATCCACCGATCACCCTCTCCTCATTAGTCCAAAAAAAATCTATCCAAAGGTAAAAATTAGTTCTCTGGTACTTTGAGAAAGTACCATGATGAAAATCAGTTCCTAGCATCATGGTAAAATAACCCTGACCTTGGTCTCAATAGTGGATGTCCATCATATGGTTTTTGCATAATAATGTGGGGCAAATATTCTAGCTAAAGGAAAAGATAGGGCTTGTCAAATATATTTTTTGGAAGGGTTCTTTGAAAACACTTATCCATACTTGGTAAACATATCCCCAAATCCCATCCATATCTTTATTTTTCCTATCATGCCTTCACAAATCCCCTTTGACATGTGTGTCTCCCTTTAGCCTCAAAGCAACATCCCATCCCCACTCATCCATTATTTTTCACTAATCCTTGATTCCACATCTTCCCACTCATAATCATCATTATGGAGGGTCATGGTGTATACAAATTTTCTAGGTTTCTGAGCATACACTATGTTACTAATTTTTGAAGGGTCATCATGACCCCCATTTTATAACCTAGTTGAAATCCTATCTTGAACAAAATTTTAGGCACCACCTATCCTATATATGGTCCTTGAATCCTCACTCAATCCATTGTATATAACCATCTTTTATCATCTCTTCATCATTATAAATATCCTTATCAACATCATCATTATCGATCTATGTTATGATCGATTGTCTTGCATGATTGTGTGTGTTTTTTGAAATATGTATGTGTTTTGAATCTCTATGTAACTATTAAAATGTTTTGTTTGGTTAAATTTTTATGTATATTTATCTTGTCAACTTTCATGGGAACAAGGATGGTATGAGTAACCCCTGAGCATTTGTTCAAGAAAGGTCATCTCTTAAACATAGTTCCCTTATGCATTTACATTCACATGCCTTATACCCATCGTGTCCTTGGCACATCACTAAAAGATGAAATATCAAAAAAAAGGATTTCCTACATTTCAATGGATTTTAGAACCATTAACCCTTCCTATCCTACCCATTTTTTACCTAAGTCGTAAACCTATCCAATCCCATCACTACCCCACCTCCACGGTGAAAGAGGATTTCTCCCATGTTTACTAAGGATGAAATGATTAACATAGGGGATTAATTTATTCATGGAATATCTAATCCATAAGGGAAAATCTAGTAACCATCATAACTTACATATAAGCCACATCACATCATAATCAAAATCCTATTCTACACATGTATACCATGACATCCATAAACATCTCAATCCACATCATACAATAGCATCCACAATAAAAGACACATCCCATATCCACTATATCTAAACATCATCCATAATAAATTAAACATATAAAACATAAATATCAATAATAAACTACTAAATCCATTTATCATATACATCATACATACATCATAAGATCAATATAAATATAAATCAATAACATCTAATCTAGCCACATCATCTAAGTCTAAACTCTATCATGAGTCTCAATAATCACATCATCATCACATACAAGTAAATGAATCTCATAGCTATACACATAAAAGCAATAAATAAAAGTATATACATCCATCAACATCAAATCTCATCATAAATATATACATCAAAGTCTAGTAATACAATATCTACATGGAATCCTTGTCAAAATATATAGTACAAACACATGAATCCCATGAGGGAAGAATGAGATAGTAATAGAAAAATCCCCTATACATGTATATATACATCTTAAATCATGGATTTATCCCTAGTGGCCTTGGTGACCTTGGAGGTCCTCATGGTCCCTGACCTCCTCTAGAAGGATGCTAAATAGATGATGAACTAACACAAAAAGATGTTGCATGTTGAACCTCTAACACTGCTACCTCATACAAAGTCTTGTACTACTGGGCCTCACACATGAGTAGTATAATACTTTGCATCACATTCATCACCCTGACCCCTCATCACTACATCAGCCACATCCTTGACCCACTTGGCCACCTTCACATGCCTTGTCAAAGTCTAGATGCATCCCTATAACTGAGTCACCTATCCTTGAAACCCTACAATCTGACCCTGTAAGGCAGTAATCTATGTTTACACATGGGTGAGTTGCCCATCCCACTGTATCACCTATGAATTCTATATAGTAACCTATATCTATAACTAGGCCAAATTCCCATATCTCTATGTAATCCAGTCCTATTATGTAGCAATCTACCCTTGTTATTATGCTAACTAACCATCCCTTTACGTAATCATAATCTAAAAATGGTCTAAAGATGGTCTTGCTCACATGTAATACCTACAATCTCAGCCAAACATGCCTAAATCTCACCTTATAATTAGGTAATCAGTGTTGATCCTCCTCTATCTTCAATGATTGAGATGGACTTATGCTACCACTCTTACCAACCTATATCCCAATTTATACTTGTGGGCCAACTGGTCTTTGCACATGTGTTTGGGCCTAAGGCCCCACCTATGCTACTCTTACTTGGATACCATCATATACATCCATAGAATCATGACCATCACCTCCATATTTCCCATCCTACACTAGTACTTGTGTCTTATTATTCCTCCTCTAAATCCTTACCCATGCCTATAGCACTCCTCACTACACCTCTCCTAATCTTGAGACTACCACCATACTATGTATACCACTATAATACCAAGATCTAGAATAGGTGTGTAAAAGTCCCACTAAATGGGCACAATTCTATCATACTCTATGTAAGCATTGACCCTCTTTAGAAGCCTCCCCCACTATGGCCTTTCACACTCACTATGTGCAAATAAATTATCTAGACTAGGCATGTTCTGAATAAAGCCAAATTGCCTCTACACTTGATCTGGTTGATTCTATCCATAATCAAATCATGTTAGCCCTTCACATTACACTCTGATAGTATAAAATGGGTCACACCCTCATTATCCCAATAAAATT
This sequence comes from Torreya grandis, assembly GCA_037957365.1. NCBI lineage: Eukaryota > Viridiplantae > Streptophyta > Pinopsida > Cupressales > Taxaceae > Torreya > Torreya grandis. Next base: position 2,998,142 of record JARHVA010001799.1, on the reverse strand, counting down.
AGATCCCTCTATAAGGTATCCATGTAATATGCTAAGGGCATAAACTATCAAAAGCCTCTTTATAGAACTGCACCTCGCCTACATGTCCTAAAATACACCTAATAACACAGACCATCAAAATACCATAGGATACCTAAGCTTATACACTGTTAATGTACCTAGTGGCTATTAGATATCAATATGATCCTATCTTTAGATCTGTAGTAGTAATGAAGGTCTAAAACTATGTGCTCTCTTGTACACACCCAATTGCAACTCTCTTTACAAATGTGCCAAAATAATAGGCCCTTAGGCAAAAACTCAATGATCATGAATCATGCTTGTAACTACATCTCCTAGGCTAAGGTGGAACCACTATTCAATCTTGTCTTATAGGAGAATGTTAAAAACAAGAGACATCACTACTAGTGTCAATCTATCTAATGTCCCCTCACACAAGCACCTATCGATATCAATGAATCTGTCCCATATCCCTATTTTTAAACTCACACCTAACCATTGTAGTGTCTAAGCCAACATATGTGAATTAAAATATATCTTGGCCCCTTGCATGGGTAGGTGGAATATATTATATACATCCTCAAGGGTCATGGTCATCTCCCCAGTCAAAAAATGGAAGGTGATCATTTTTGAGTGCCACCACTCCACTAAAGCTATGATCATTACTCGATTGATGTAAATAGGAGGAATACTAGCCACAACATGCAAACCAACCAACTTTAATACCCTAAAATCTATTGGTGTTAATTAACACATATCATGTAGTACTTCAAACCACTACAATTGTGATGCCATCATGCCTAAATCCTCTTGCACTTGTCATCACCCACCTATCACTACTTTTGTCATCAAATAGTTATCCTAACTCACATATCCTATCTATCTAAATACCCCTACAATCTTAAATTAATCCATAATCCTTAGAATGTTATCACCTATCCAAACCATATATAACACCACTATCCATACCATATTAATCCCATTACCCTAGCTTAACCCTTATCTCATCAATACTAAAACTACCTTGAAATCTTGCTCTCCTAAACACTAATATCCACTTTAACCAATACACCTAGCTAACTATCTAACACACAAAATGACCCAAACTAACTCATCCAAACCAAACCTATTCATCCTAACCATCTAAATCATCCAACCCATCTATCTAACTCCCTATCCTAACATCATAGGTCACCTAACCCAAACTACCTCAAACTCACCCTTTTCTTAGTCTTATCAAAATCACAACTTGCAAAATGACCCTATTAGTGATTTTGGCAATATCATCATTCATTAATAGTGATATTTTAATACCATGATTTTCTATTCATGATATTATAGACCCCATCTTATGGTATTACAATATCATAGCTAAAGACATGCAGTATTGCAATACTACAAGTCAAAACTTTAACCCCTCAACTTTTGACTCCAATATCATGATTGAGGGAAAACCACCAGTCATGGTATTTCTAGAGTGAGTTAAACATTGTTTATTTCCATAAAAATCCACTTAAACTCTACAAAAACTAGTAAAAATCAATAAAATACAAAGCTAAGGTCTTCATTACTCACCGCAAGTCCAACATCAATATCTTTCTAGTACTTTTAGACTCTTTTGCCACGATGGGAAGCTTGAGGTAGCCATTTCATGATCTTGCTTCAGAGCTCAAATCATAAAAATCAAAAGATGTAAATTACCTTACTTTGGCTCTTTTGTCTTATATGACCCTCCCTCCATACACCCCTAACAACCTATTACTAACATCATTTGCCGTAAATATCATCTAATTGACTAATTATCCCAATCTAATCATTTTTGGTCACCCTTTAACATTATTTGGGGTACAGATTATCCAAACCATTATCCCCTATCTTTTCCTACATCAATAACTACATCATCCTAAGGTTTTTTAGGACTATATAGGTAGCACCTGGTCCCACTTTTTGTGCCCAAAGATATTTTGACCATTATTACCCCTCATCATCATCCCATTCTTGGCTTGGTCATTTGGCCATTATATGCCACTTTTAATCCCCAAATCTTACAAGAAGTAGCTCATTGTCTCCAATAAACAATATTTATCACTAATATCCCCTTTCAAGCTTCCCCTATCATGTATCCTTACTATGGGACTTATCATCAAGCTCAAACTCATCCTATTAATCAATGTCAATCTATCAATCAAGATACTTTCTAGACATCTATCCCTTATCTAGAACCCATAACTTAAGCTAATTCATCATCATCACTCTTGGGGCATCTATTTGCTTAAATGGGTTATCTAAACCCCATTTAGATCCTAGTATTATCCCACCTTGGGACTCTTATTCGAGTGACCATCTAGGTCATTTTCTTCTTACATGTTCCCTTGAGGGGGCATAATATCTTACTAAATTTGATATTGTTTAACACCAGGGTTTTTCTTTGAAATATCATTGATCCTCCCTTTTTATACCCTTTCAAAAAGGGGCAAAATATATGCACTAAATTATGCTCACCCCGTTAATTATACTAATTTTCATTAGTTTAGCCTAATTCTTATAGATCCTAGCCAAAACAACTAATCACCTAACAATCCCCATCCCATTCCTATATCCCATAAACGTTTACCCCATCCTAAAACCAATTAATCTCCCCATTAAACCCCTAATAGAGCCTATTACCTACTAACCTACTCCCTAAACCAACTTGACAATTTAAAATTCATATTTATTCACTTACCACCCTACCACCCTAGAGTTATTCATACATCCTTATGAGCCCTAAACCTCATTAAATCTCCTCTAATCCCCCTATTTTCCCCTAAACTAATTGGAAAGACTCTAAAACTAAAGAAGCTTCTCTAAGACTCTAGAAGTATCTAAACTAGAGACTTCTAAATAATTTTAAACTCCCCTAAAATTCCCTCCATTTTCCTATAAAAGGCCATGCTTGGGCCATGGCTAAGCTGATGAGGAAAACAATAAGCTAATTAGAAAGACTAAAGCCATCACTTTTCCATTATCATTAGCATCCATAGGAACATTCTAACACTTAGCCAAGCCACTATCTACTTCACACAACCATTTGAATCCATTATCAAAATCTTGCAAGCAATCCAACAATTCAAATTTTGACATAAAATAATCCAAGTGCAAATCCTAGAATGGAGATTTAAGGAGGTAAAAATGATGGTAAGCTTGTTCTATTCATTCTGATTAACCTCTTTTATCTATTCTTATTAGTGTTATTGAGTTTTAGGTTTTATTAATAATTTTAGTAATATTTCTTAAACCTAAAATTTGGTGCACAATAGTTGCACTAGATTCTAATGGCTATAGATCATACTTAGGAAGTTTGATGTTTTGGGTGGTTTAAATTGCATAGTTTAATCCAATAGCTTAAAATTCTTACTACATAGGTCATCATCATATCCTTGGGAATAGGTATTTTAACCTCCATGATAGCCTAACAAGGATAAAAAATGCCCTCCTTGCCTTCAAATTTCACATAGTTTATCAAAGATTAAGGTTTCTTAGCTGAAGTTAAGGTTTCTCAAAGATTCTTGGGCTTCACTTTTGACTATGTGCCCCTCTTACCCCCAAAGTGTTGTGTCTTCATAGGTATTTGTATTAGGGTCTTTAAGGTACATGTGGGTTATCTTGGAATGGTTTTCATACCTCAATTTATGCTATATCCATACATTTGTCATTTTATGTTGTTTTCACTATCATTACATTGTGTTTTAACCTTGTCTTCATGTTATAACCCCTAGATCATTCCATAGTCATCCTCTTCCACCCTTCCCTCCAACTTTGAGTTACGTGAGACATGCCTATATACACTTTATAACCCTTAAAATTCATAATATCATGGAAGGTTGGATCCATATAGGTCATATGCCCTACTGAGGAGCTAGTGGTCACCTATAAGAAATCATGTTAAGCATACAATTTAAAGACCATCAAGGGTAATATGTGAACCACTCATGGGTATAATAAGTGGTATGATCATATGAAGATTTATATCTTGGGAAATTGAAGGAGAGTATGAATATGTCAAAATGGTTCCAAGTAACTTTAGACCACTCTTTTATCATATAAACCTATTACTCAGACCTATGTCGGTAGTCCACATATGCAAGTGAATTCCTAAAAAAAATTTGATGCATATAGAGAACCACATCTTTCTTGTGATAAGAGGAAACACTCATACAAGGGGAATTAAGGATTACACTAAGGAATGGGTAAAAAATCGATGGTCACTTCATCTGAAGGAAAAAAAAATCAAACATAGAATTGATGGCACATGAGCCTACTTAGGCATAAAACCTAACCCTAAAGATAAGAAGATATACAAAGGAAAATATGTTGGTAGTTGCTATCTAAAGGTGTCACTAGTTCTGAGACATACTATTGACATCATATATCCATGATCATTTAAAGACACAATAAACAATCCCCTTAGAACCCTCATGTTACTAACTACTCGGAATTTCAAGCAACCTATAACTTATTGAGTATTCTGATTGATGTCATAGGTGCATCTTGTGAAGGTTGATGTCAAAGGAGACTAAGGATATTAAACAAGTATGTGATGTGACAAGAGGAATAAAAGAGTGTTGTCATGAAAGGATATTATAAATTTTTTTCATGGAAGGATGATTTCATGAGAGAAACATAAATAGAGAATTCGAAGGCAACTAATGTCTTATGTTTATATGAAGGTACAAGTAATTGATGTCAAAGTGCATAGGAAACCTAGTCATGAGCCTAGTCATGACATGAAGACATATGTGAAATGAAAAATTAATGAACATAAGAATTTTAAGGATATTTGGAACTATTTGAGAATGAGATCAAGGTATAAAAGCATTCATGATAGTTTCAGGTTGAGCCTATAGGGGTAAGACCTTCAGTCTAGGTCTGCACTTAGACCATTCTTAGACCCTACCTAGCCTAATGAGGTATGAAGATAAAATTTATAAACAATTATGCACATATGATCATGGAAAAATGTGAGATAATTTATTTTATGCATGTTCACAAAGATTGAGGTTAATATTTGAAGGGAAAGTGCATGAATCACTATTTTAAGTCTTCTTGAGCTCACAGGATGAGGTCTCAAACTCGAGAAGCATTTTTAGATGTTCATTGGCATGTGTGACCTTTAAATGGGAATATGATATGTTAAGGATATATGGTTAAGGTTATTATATAATATATCTATGCATTAGTTTTGGATTCAAGTGGAAGTCCTTTATGAATAATAGTTAACACCAAAACCTATGTTAAACCTCACTAAAATCCTAATAAGGACCTAATGTGAAATATCTTGTTCAAATAAACTCAAAATGGATTAAAATGCCTAGACAATATATTTTATCATGTATTCAACTCTCCCAAGTACCTCTAGGTGGTGGTGGTTAGTTAGATGAGGAAAAAAATGCACAGATACATGTTTATTTGTCAAAAAGTTATTGTAGTTCTCAAAATTTGTATTGGTAAAGAAGACAAAATGGATAGGAGAAGAATATAAAAACTAATTTTTCATTTAAATGATGATTTATGGATATTTTATATCCTTAAAGTGTTCTAATTTGGTCATCCAAGTTAGCTAGTCGTAGATAGACCTAATGGTGTGAATAGTGAAAAACCCAGGCAAAGATGAATATATAGATATGAAAGTTTGTGCATGATATATTCATGAAAAAAATGAATTAAGAGGTTATTTATTAATTTTAATTATGAACATTATTTTATAATATTTGGATGTCAGTATATATGGTGAAAATTTTGCTTACAAAATGACCTATTTGGTTTAGATAAGACTGTGTGATATAAGGTCAAGAAATTGGTTTTCAAGACCAATACTTGACATTAGACCATATAAATTTTATATATAAGGATGGTATTGAGATATAATAATAATATTTACATGAATTAATAGTTATTAAAATTGTCTACATAAGTGTTGGAGGTCTAACTCATCATGAATGGTTTTCGAGGTGAATTGGCAGTTCTGAGTAAGCAAGTTGTAGAGATGTTATTAAGACTTTATCTCATGAGTGGAAGTGTTACAAGAATTTAGTGATGACCTTGATTTCATGGAGAATATATGTACATGTTTATTTTTTCATATTTTAGTAGCTTAAGGGTGTTTAAACTTCATTTTTCTAAGACAGACTTTTGAGGTACATAAGCCTAATAGGGCAGTTTGTCCTAAAGGAGATTTCATGGTATGAACGAAGGATGAAGGTCTAATAAATAATGAAGGAGGTCAGAATATTTAATTTTATAAGCTTTTGTGTGGTTTCTAATTGATGGATAAATCCATTTGGGCCCAAGAAGATCAAGTTTTGGTGTTAAGAGGATAAACCTAATGCAATTAGGTCTCCATGAGACCTAAAGAAGGAATAAGGCCTAATTGAGTTGTTGAAAATAAAAAGGGGTTCAAATTAAATTTTAATAATGTTCATAATATGTTATAATAAATTTTTTATGTCTGACCTAAGAGGTTGAAGGTGTGTGGCTAACCAAGTGGTGCATGACCATGAGACTAGTATATATATAAGGCAGTTTAGGCCTATTTAAATGTATGCAATATAAGTGAATAAAATATTTCATGGTTGAGTAAAATGAGGTATTAAAATGAGGCTAATAAAATATAATAGGTGTGGTGATAAAAATTCATGATGTGGCTGAGTTGGTGCTTAGTCACTTAGGGAGTTGGTGCTTCCTTGCAAGTAGGTGCTTATTAAAGCCTAGTCAAGTGGGTGCTTGACTTCATTGGGGTTGGTGTTTAAAATTAAGTTGGTGCTTAATATAATTTGGTATTTTTTTTATAGGAATATATTCCATTTGTATATATCATAGTGTATTTTCTTCCACTTGAGGGTTTTCCACTTATATATGTGTTTTCTTGTGTTATGTTCATGTGAATGTTCTTTATGCATTATTATATCACTGTATTTATTTCATGGTTCAAGAAATGATTAAGTATAATTCATATAAAGTTTTAAAAACTGATTCACCCCCCCCCCCCCCCCCCCCCCCCCCCCCCCCCCCCAATTAGTGATTTTACTTCCAATAATTGCTATTAGAGCCTAGTCCTTTGAAGCAGGCCTAACAACTTAAAGGGGATCCTAGAATCATAAGCATGTCTAGTCATCAAGTACAAGAAGGTTTCTCAACTAATAAGGATCCTCTCTTTAGTGGGACTAACTATTAATTTTGGATCATTAGAATGAAGACCTATCTAATGTCCTTAGGATATGACATATAACAATCTATTATTTATGGATTCACTCCATGTTCTACACCACCAATTGACATAATAGGTAAGAAGCCAAGTGAGAACAACTCTAAGGCAATGAATGTCATCCTGTGTGGTCTTTCAGAGGTAGAATTTATAAAGGCCATGAATCAAGATACAACCAAAGGGATTTGGGAAAATTTTCAAATCATCTATTAATGAGACACTAAAGTGAAGTTGGCAAAGTTACAGACCCACCAAAGGCATTTTAAAAGTCTGAGAATGAAGGAGGATGGAAACATTGCATATTATCTATTAAGAGTAGATGAAGTGGTAAATATCATCAAAAATATAGGAGAGAAGTTGGAAAATTAAATAGTAGTAAAAAATGTACTAAAATCCTTGACATCTAAGTTTGATTCAAAAGTGTCTGTTATGGAGGAGATAAAATATCTTAACATATTATAGATGGATGAGCTTTATGACATCTTGAATACCTATGAAATGTGAACAAGTGATGGAAGACCTTAAAAGAAGGAAGTTGCACTCAAAGTTGAGAAAAATTAACAAGGTAAGAAGGTCAAGGATGAATTTGATATAGACATTGATGATAACAAGATAAAAGACATGTTTGTCAAAACACTAAGGAAAATATCAGGTAAGTATAAGGGTAAGTTATAATTCAAGTGATTTAATTGTGGTAAGATTGGTCATTTTGCATCTAAATGTCCTAATAGGGATAAGAATGAGTATGATGGAGATCATGATGAACATCATGGTGATGATAAGAAATTCAAGAAGTTTCAAGAAGTATGAAGGAAAGAAAGGTTCACTAAAAAACAAGAGAAGTTTCTATATCAATGAAGATAGTAGCTCCTTTGATGTAAGTGACAGAAGTACATCTAATAGTGATGATGATTGTAATGATCATGATATCATTGAAACCTTATTCATGGATATATAAATAGACAAGGAGAGTTGTTCAAAAGGGAAATATAGACACTAAAAAACCACACCAATGGTTCTAGATGTCGCAACACACCTTTTCAACCCCCTTATCCTCCCTTAGGTAGAAAATTTATTAACCCCCTTAAAAACCCATTTACCCCCTACCCACATTTAGCCAAATCAATTAATTAATTAAGCTAATTAAATTCTATTTATGCCTCACCCTAACCAATCCCATGGATAAATTAGTGGCACTTTTCCTTAAGACCATTTACTAGACTAGTATTTAAGTCTAAACCTCTTGGACTATTTCTACCTACATGACCATACTTCCTTAAATGAACTCAGACTATTTCTAATGGTCTTAACTACCAAAATTATGTAAAAAACAATACGTTTATCAAGTTGGACCTATTCTACCTTGACCAATATTGGTCATCCCTCAACCGATGTCAATTTTCCAAGATTGACATCGATTACTTAAAGACTACTTGTGACCTTTGCTCAAAAGGGTTGAATCATTTGAAGCAAGAGCTAAACTCTTGTATGAACCAGAGCTAAACTAGAGTTATCTAGTGAACCAAAGAACTAGTTTAGAGACCAAGGAGTGTTTCATCACCTCAAGACTGAGGATTCAAGTGTCGTTACTCTACTCATTATGTTCCAAGCTTTCAACCAACTCTCATTTAACTTCAAGTCATATTCAGGCCAAAAACTCCATAACAACTAAGTATTTTGTGTTTTTTTGTAAGTTTAGTATATTATTATAGTTGTTTATTACTTTCACGCCTTCTAATCTCTCCCCACACTCTCTTTTGTGCTAGATTTTTGTAACTCCAACCCCCATTTTTCACCAAAATCCCACTCACCATTCCCAGCCTTTTGAGTATTAAAGCCTTCATGTTTGATATCCCTAAGTCTTCATTCTTCCTTTACAGCCTTCAAACAACCTTCAACAACATACAAACCCCTTATAACTAACCCAAAACCCCACTTTTGTCCAAAAACCAAAATTGTTAAAATTCATAATGAACAACATTTGTCATTCCTGACTGACATCAGTTAACCAGCTATCAAAATTAGTATCTATGTAATTATATTTTTCCAAAACAACAAGTTAAAAACACCTATCAATATCAACCAAAAACCTTGTTTTTCAACCCCTGTCATAACACATAGCCAAAAATAACAATCTAAACCACACTTTAACACTTCAACATTTCTTTTACATAAGTTAATGTCATTTTGATAAAGAAATCATTTTATTGAAAAGCATTTTATTACATTGTGTTAAAATACTTCTCATTACTTTATGAAAGCACTTCTTATTAGAATTATTTGGAACTTAATTTTTTAAAATGTGTGCATTGATATCCTTCCAAGGGATTCTTGAACTTCTTAGATCTAAAACTTACTAGGTAATCCACGCTTCAACCTTAGTAATCAATCATGTTTCTAGTCTCATTCTTATTATAGGTCATTCCTCTCCAACTAAAGAGGAGTACTTCACATCATCTGGATCATAGAGTGCACAAACACATATAAGTTCATCTACACTTTTTCCCTTTAGTTTTACTTGTTTTCAAAAATAAAAGAAAATAATGTAAAAATATAGTGAAACATTATGGCATGCCTGATGAGATCCTAGAGTTTTCTTGGGTTCATAGTCATTTTTAAGACATTATAGTTGCATTATTGAAAGAATCATTCATTTTACTTCTTTGTCTCTAAAATTAAAATGTTATGTTCCTTCATTTCTAAATTTAAAATCATAACTTTCAATTTTTTCATTTCAAAATAAAAAACAAGTACTTGTTTTCTTTATTGTCTTGAATTAGAAAAGGCAAAATCATTTATTTTCCTCTATTTCTAAAAATTGAAAGGCAATTTACTATTTTCATTTCTTTCTAAAGCAAAAAGGCATTCATCCTAGGATAGGACTTGCATTCTCATCCTGAATTTAGGTGCATTCTAGTTATTTTGTACTCATTCATAAAATTAAAATTTCCTTTTGGGTTTAAAATCAACCTTCATCCATTGATTGCTTGTATGATTAAGTCACATAGCTTAATTAATTAGTAAATCAATCATGTAGCAAATACTTATTTTCACACACATACCAAACCACTTAAATAATCAATTCATCAAACATTGACATAAGGGAATCGACTGGGATTTCATCACCTAGTGGCAACCTTCATCAAAATTATCTTATTTGGATTTCACCACCAAGGATAAAACCAACTCATTATGTTGACTAAGTATAAAATCTAGTATTAGGTATATACTAGTGAAGAACCTGACACCCTTATGCTATGGTGTGTGAAGTGAGGGGGTAGACCCCAATACCAATCCATGTACTAATTCCAATATAGAGATATTTTGATCCTAAACAAACCTAAAACCAGCCATAGATTACTTCTTATAGTACCTATTTCAAAATCCAAGTGGATTCTCACAAATTATAAACTTAAGGCATAAGGCCAAAGTGAGATTAAAAATAAATCTTAGGATCTAATGTAATTTTGGTGTGTGTGATCTTGTTGAATTTTTATTCTTTGATATCTTTTTGAGCTAGTGAGTTCACTTCCATCAACTTCTAAGATTTTACCACTTTATCACATGGTCTTGACATGGTATCAAGATAGAGACCAAGCCAACCAAAACCAACCTCACCACCAACCTTATTCCTCTTCTTCATCCATGGAGCACACTCCAGATGTGGATAGCTTTCATGACCATTTTAGGAGTCCTGATATGCCTCAATATTTTGCCCAATGGGATATGGACTTCACAAACCTCCTTGATAACAACCCAATTATCCTCCAACATTATCTTTCCATAATTAATAATTATGCCCCCAATTTTTTTACTTCTATTGAACCCCCTTATGGCATGCCTACTTGGCTTATGGGTGAGACATTGGATTCCACCATCTCCACTACCCAATCCATGGTAACCCAAGATTAATCTTCTATAAGCAACCCATCTACTAGTGTGGCCCAAAACCAAGCTTCTCTTCCACCACCAACAAATACCCAATCACCTTCAACTTCCACCAAACCCATAACAAACCCTTCAAATGTAGGGCCAACCCAACAAATGACAACTCAATCACCACTTAAAATTAGGATGTCATACACTAGTGTGGTTTCCTTACCTCTTGATACCCAAAACCCACATCATTTGCACCATTTCAAAACTTATTAGTTTCTATACCATCCACTCTTCCACTTATAAGTACAAGGGTAATTATACACCTTCAACAACCAAACCCAACCATGCCCATGTCTCAACAAATACCCACTACACCTAATATAGACTATGTCTTAAATCCATAAAGATATATTCCTCCCATATCATCCCAAACTTTCATAACCAAATACAAATATTTGGCATCCACCTAACCTTCAAACATATAATACATTGCATCATCACAACCCTAACAGTACATACACCACAACTATGTGGGTGCACCACAAACTAATATCATCAATATGTTAATGGATAAAATGACAACTTTAGAGACATTTATTTCTAGATCTCACAACCTTTTATCTTATAAACAAATTTGTAACAAACCCATTCACCCTTTTATACCAATTCATCCTTACCCCCCTCAATGGGAACTTCCTAAATCCACCAAATTCCAAAGTAAGGAGGATCCCCAATAACATTTAAGATCATTTAAGCATGTGTTCTATCTCATTACCTATGATGATGCTCTTTTACTTTAGACCTTCCCCATGTCTTTAACATGACCCACATTAGATTAATATAGTTCCATCACTAGGCACTCCCTCTTTTCTTTCATTCAACTCATGCAAACATTCTTGGATCACTTCTCCATAAAAATCTCTAATAAAGTATCCATAACTGATTTATATTCTATTTTCCAATTCAAGGATGAATCCATTAAAAATTTTATTGCTTGATGGAGGAGATTAATTAATGAACTTTCCTTCTCCCTACCCCAACCAAAATTGATTAAACCTTTTTCTTAGGCATGTCCCAAACACATTTCATATACCTTATAAGTTCAAACATTTCATACCTTTGGTGAGGCATTTTCCATGGCTAGGAAATTGGAAATATGAACAATTGATGAATGCAAATTTAAGCTTAGGAATAATAATGCTAGCTTCAAATCTATAAGAGTATCCTCCAAACCTTAAAACCACCCCAAATCCAAAGGATCAACCAATTTCAGTATCCTTAGAATGGATCCTCCTCCAGTGGTAAACCAATCAAACCCATCCACATCTTCAAACCAAAATACAAAACCCTAAAATCACTTTATTCAAAATCAATACACTTTGTTAGGGGAGTCTTATGATTTAGTTTTGGAGAAATTGTTGAAATCATCCATAATATAAATTTCACCAATTAAACCTCTTCAACAATTTGATTCATCTCATCCTATTCCAAGTTGGTATAAGGAGAATGATATTTACAACTACCATCACATCATTGTATATAATGTTGATAGATGCAAAACTTTTAAGAACATAGTTTAAGATTTGATTGATAAAGGCAAGATTGTTATAGATAACCCAAATGCACCTCCAAATCAATCTCTTGACATCTTTCATCAACCATTTCCAAACCACCCACCTTATTCAAATAATGAGCATACAATCATGGAAATGTCACATAAACATGAGGTTCACACCATAAACATTATCTTTAATGAACTTACAATTGATGAACCCATGACCGAAAACATGCTTGCTCTACTCCTTCCATAGTGTAATCACCCATCCTTCCTTTGGAAATCTCAACTAAGGAAGATACCACCACACATTCTCTAATTCCTTCCATAGTGGAATCACCCATCCTTCCTTGAAAAAATCAACTAAGGAAGAAATCACCTCACCTACTCCACTTCCTTCCATAGTGGAATCACCCATCATTCCCTTGGAAATATTTTCAAAAGAAGAAGAAACTATGACTACCCCACTTCCTCAACCACTTAGTCTCCCATTATAGACCCCTACTAAGTGAAATCCACATATAAACTATTTTCAAGGTTGGATCAAAATATTGAATTCCTATCACTACTAAACCTTGACCGAGCTACATTTTGGCACCATCTTAGACTTATGTACCCTACAAATAAGGAGCCAATAATCCCATCAAATACCCAAACTTAAACCTCAAAAAATTTAACCACCCTCACCTCAAAAAAATGAATAAAATCATGTAAAGTTCAACTTTCAAATAAATCAACCAACCTAACTCCCTTAAAAACAAACAAAGCAAACCCAACTACCCCACTCAAATCAATTGATAACTTGGGTGTATTTCCAACCCAAGACCTCACTAATCCACCCTTAAAATTAGATTTTACTTTGAAAACCCCACATAAAGATCAATAACCTAGACCAAAGAGGAAGATCAAACCACTTAGGACTCAAAATCCTAAACCTATTTCACCTCCCATCTCAACTTCACCCTCCATCCTAGGACCATGCCGCTTATCCATTTTAGGACCTCACCCTTCCACTTTATTGAAGAAGCAAAGTACTTCAACAAAGAGACCATAAAATCAACCTCATTTTTCTACCACACTTCCACTTATCCACACCAAAGCTTTAAACCCAAAACCATCAACAAAAAAAATAGCACAAACATCAACCAAAAATTCACTCATAAAATCTACCCCTAAAAAGGTACCAACCACAAAAAACAAAACAAAAACTTCCACCCTATTAAAACTATTAATAGAATCTCATTCTACTATCTTACAAAGGTTTTTACAAACTTATTATATAACCCTACCTCCAATTAAACTATTCAACCCTCTTATCCCAAAATTGGCATGGTTCAACAATAACTTAATATAGACATACCATAGGACACTTGGACATGACACTAAGAATTGAAAAGCTCTTCAATACATAATCCATGTGATGTATATGATCTTTTGATAGAGGAGCCTCCTCTTATCCCACTTCCAAGCCAAAAAACAAAAACTACCAAATCACATAAACCTACCTCAAAGTCATCAAAGACTAAGGATGAGCCAAAAAAACCTACCAACCCATATACATTCCAAATTTACACCATCCATGTAGTCACTCAGTCATAAAGTCAAAAGGATAAGTGAAAAGATAAATTATCCATCTTTAGAAATATCCTTATTTTATGAAAGCACCCTAATCAACTTCATAAAAACCCAAGATTTCTATCTTTGGTACACCTCAATCCAACCCATCTGGACTGATACATAGGTCAATTCTCAAACAACTTCACCAAACTCCATTGAAGATGACCTTATATGAATTGATCCAAACATTGCCTCAATAATATCAAGCTATGATAGAGGATTTATAATTGATTGATATTCAACCCAAAGATTTTTAACCTCTATCAACCCTTGTTGGATCCCTCCAAGTATCATCCCTTGTCATATTACAAGATTATGAGATACCTCTTATCCATGCAGATCATCCATATCCTCTCCTCTTCATCACAACCCACATAAATCAAACCCAGATCAAAATGGTCATGATTGATGGGGGAGATAGCATCAATATCATATCAATCCATGCCTATGATCAACTAAAACTTCTTGAGAATATCATGTATGAAACCACTACCATGCTATGATATTTCAATGACATAATGGTAACCACCTTGGGAATAGTTGTCTTTCATATACATTTAGGCCCTCAAACTCTCCCTGAACTCTTCTACATTATAGAATGGGAATTTAAATATAACTTATTTTTCAGATGCCCTTGGATCCAAACCATGGGTTATGTACCATCAACCTTGCATAAATGTCTAAAATTTGAACATGAGGGTTAAGTTAATGTCATCCCTATCGACCCTAGTCCATTTAAGTCATGAAATATGACTTACCACCCAAATTATGTCCTCATTAAATTAAAATATATAACCCCTTCAACTTCCATAAATAATGCTTATACAATCTCAACCATACCCTCTTCTTAAATCCCTATAAAATATCCCTTGGAATCTACATTCCAACATCTTTTTTTATAGCATATCACCTATTGACTCTCGATACCCTTCTTACTCTGCAATAATACAAAAATATTGATCAAGATCCCCACTATGATTTTAACATTAGAACCTATTTTACCATAGAATTACACCCTTTTGAGAGAGTTTTTTAGGCTCTCTCACCCTCAACTATAATATTGGAGAAATCTCAGACTATGGGTATCTTATAGTGAGATTGAACCTCTGAAAAAGGTTGACTTCCTCTTTGTAGATCACCTAAAGTAATACTTCTACTTGTTAAATGGATATAAAAGGGGTATAGGATGATTAATAACATTAAAATGGTGATACACGAAATTAAATGACACTAACTTAAGATTGTGACAAACACTAATTCGTCATAAGATAATCCTTGCTCACACAATCTCACAAACTACCTAATTTACATAAGTATTTTTTTAACTAGGATCACAAAGTAATAGATGAAGCAAAGAGGAGTTATAAAACTCATACCAAGAATAAATTAATGGTGTAAAAGGCTCAAGTTAATACCTACAACTAGCTTGAAAACACCTAAAAAGAGGAAAGAAAGGACAATGGACATAGAAGAACACTTCATCACAAAGCCATCATACACAAGCTTGATAAACATAATTTAGAGGCAAGAGATAGGTGAAAATGGTATTTATTACTAAAAAACATATTTCTTACAAATTTTGATAAGGTTTTTCCTTGTCAAATGAGATTATATTATAAAAATGGGTGAAAATTGGGAGATATAGGAGAAAAGGGAAGAGAGAGAGAAGATACATGCACTCATAAATCAATAAATGAAGCACAACAACCTTTCATGGGGTCTCAACCCCCTTTGGATCAATTAACACTAATCTTTCCTCAACAAAATAACCCTCATTAGTACAAATTATCTTTAAGCCCTCTCATTGGCTTATAAAGACAATAAAAGATGAAAATATTTGAGGATGATGATGTCATGATCTGATCACAAGGGAAAAGTCTCCAAAGACTTTGAGAACACATTGAATTCTCCACTTGTCTTCTAACCTCCAAACTTCTCTCTCTTAGACTTCCTTCCACTTGATTTTCTAGAAGAATTTAGAAAATGGTTAGTAAACCTTAGCATGTGATGCTTAACTTATCATGGAGGTTATATTTTATGTTTGATTTTTAATGTTTTATTCTGTTTTCAACTTCATTTTGCTCCTGAAATCTGAAACTCTCATAGACTCCATTGATGGAGGTCTCAAGCTTGAGCCATCCTCAACCAATTACCTTGAAACTTGTTCCTAAGGCAATTTGGCACCATAAGAACCACTTATAGACCTGTATAAGACTTCTTGATATCCATATCATGAATATGAGTAATAAATTTAATATTTGGACAACTTTTCAGACTTGTAACAATGGTGGAAATCACCATTAAACCTAAAATAATCCACACAATGTCAAAAAAATTAGTTTTTAACCCTTTAGCTTAGCAAGGCACCCTATAAACCTTTGTTAAATTCTCCAAGTACCATATAATTATGTTTCAGGCCATATTAGTCCTCTTCCATGTAATTATACCATTTCTCTTTGAAGACCTGCAAAAATAAGCATTTTTGAGCCATTTTGGGCCTCCTAAGCACTAAAAAAACCCAAATTATTTTGAAAAATAGGTCATACATGAGATTTTGGTAGTCATATACACACTTTATTTGTTTTTAAAGTTATTATATGCAATTTTATGTACCTATGATTCTAAGAACCCAAAACTGGTCATAAAAAATCTAACTTTACTCTTTATGCCTTTGAGACTGCTTGTGGGGTTTCGAGCTTGCTTATGTGTTTACATGGAGTTTAGAGTGTGAAAAATATTAAAAGATGTTTTATAGGATTAAAAAAATATTATTATTATTTTCAAACACTTATACTAATTTGAAACTCATTTCTATACCTTAAACCTCCAAGAAACATACCTATAACAATGGTGACCATAATGAGACATGAAGGGGACTGTGTCAAAATAACAGGAAATTACACTTATCACATAGAATTAAAAATATTATTTATATGTATATTAAATATTTATTACTAATTATAACAAGTTTCATGATTGGAGGATGCATACTTTGTCTTATAGACATTTTTTACCAAATTTTTTACCCTGAGTTGCCTGCTTGCTGCAGGATGCCTAAACTTATCCTTCATCTAAATTTTTTGTTGTAACCTTGAATTTTATGACTTAAATAGAAAATTTTATGTTAAAAACATAATATTAAGTTATTATAAAACCTCTACAAGTCTTAAACTCCTCATTATCACTGAAAACTGACAAAAGCTTTGTTTGATCTCCAATGGCTACCTTCTTCCTACAAGAAGTCTATGTAAGAAAAATGAGTACTTACACATTTTTAAGGAAATTTATAATGGAATTTTATGATTTTATGGTTAATTTATACCATTATAACCAAATTTCATGTCTTTAATTGATATGTAGATGCCCCCAAAAACTCAAAAGGTCTCAACAAGTCCACTAGGTGTTGACTATGCAAGACTGTGAGAGTACCTCGGGTATGTAAGAGAAATTTCACTCATAATTTAATCCCAAAAATATTTTTTATAGGTATATAAATTAATTATTACCAATCATACCAAATTAAATTCCTTTTAGATTCATATTTTATCTTTTAAACCCATTTTACTAAAAGATAGTTTGAGGTACGTGCTTGGTCAAAAAATTTATAGGTTGATGACAATGTAAAAACAATGAGCATATACCATAATAATATGAAAAAAAAATGATTTAATATGGGTTTATAAATTCATGAGTAAAAACTCCAACAAATTTTGTGATTAGATCATGCATATTTTGGCCCGTGAGCCCATTTTTCTATCAGCTAATGATAGGTTTCTTGTTTCAAATTTTAAAACTAAGCTTTCCTCCTTTTTGACTTGGTTTTTGCCTTGGAATTATGATTTTTAATTTAATATGTCATTAATACCTCCATTTTAATTTATTTCATCCTCTTTAATCCATTTCTCATATCTATGTTACCTCCTCTAGACCTCATCTTCTAAAAAGTCTCCTCATGACTATATTTAATAGCCCTTGAATGGATATACGTCATGTGTTCTTGAGATTGAACTTGGTCATAAAATTTATTGAGATAAATTATTCATGGTATTTATCTCACAACCTCATTATGTTTATTTTAATCATCTTCATTGAACATGAAGTCCATCATCTGGTGATAAATCCCCAACTTGAAGGACTGCATACTTGAATTAAATTATCATCTTGTTACAAGAATGTAATCCATAAAAAGATGACCTTATCTGAGAGTGGATCTCAGTCATGAATTTAATTTTATATTAATCTCATAAACATCACAAATTTTAGCACATTTAAACTATTCTCTTGATGTTCATGATCCTCCTTCTTTAAAACCAAGCCTTTCCCTTAGTAATCTTGATTATGCTTGCATTGACTGTGGGTCCTTGTGTGCTATCTATAGGTCACCATTTAGATGAAAAACTAGTTAATTTATTGGTTACATGAATATATAACTCTTTTATGCATCCATATTACTCTACTTCACCTCTTAAGAATATTCCCATCTCCATCCCTTATGCAAGTACATTCTCCTTTGTAATGGTCTTGCCAATTAGGCCTCTTTGTGGACAAATCTCCTTGCTTTGACCCAACCATAGATCCTACATAAAAAAAAAGAATATTTTATGGCACCATTTACCACATTATATTTTATTAAAAAATTTCATTTCTCAACTCCTTGGGCATCATCACCAAAGCACATTATCCCCTTACATTACATTAGGTCTCCAAGCCTAGTTACAACATAACGATCTATATATTCTCCATAAAATGTTGTACAGACCTAAAACCACCTTAATCATTTTTAAAAGTACCTAATCCAAAATACTATCAATTTTAATCCATTTTAAGGGTTCAAACTAGAGATATGGGGGTTTTCTCTAGAAACCCTAGCCTAGGTTTGTGCAGGCCTGCTAACTAGATGAGAGCACTCAAAATTAATTTTATTGAGTTTGAGAGCACATAAAAATGATAAAATACCATATATAGGTCTATCAAAACATTATAAACCTCCTTCAATAGGTTAAAACTCCCAAATCACCCTACCAATGTTGCTCAAGACCAAAACATAGAAGATTGTGCATTTCCTTTTGACTATGTGGGGGTTTCAATGAGGTGTGATACCTCTCTCTTTGGTTGATTGTCATGGTGGACTAATTAATACATATATAAGTACTATATCACCCCCTTGAAATTTAAAAATTTATTTATGGACCTCATTCCATCCCAATGCCCTCTTATCCTTCACAAGTGATTATTTCCTATGGTCATGGCTCCATTGATCATCTCCAAAACTTGAACACAGTCCTTCTATAGATGAAAAACAATTACTTTATTGGTTTTAAATATACTAATGACATACACCTTGGTTACATGGTGATAAATTCACTCTCTCTAGACCCTCTTTCAACATGTAGGTCTCAACCTCATTTGGTACCATTGTCTGAGCCCTCTAAGAGGATGGTTGTAGGTGTAAATTTTAGATGGAAACATTGTAGTTTACCTTTGAAAGTATATAATATAATTATTTGACATAAATTAAGTAAAATTATCACCTTAAATATTACAAACCATCATTTAACTACTTAATATGAACCATATATGTATCTATGTGCACATTAGCTTAAAGGATAGACTATGTTCCACGAAGGTTGTAAGTGGAAAATTTTGATGCATGACTATAAAAATAGGTGTTTTAGAAACTTTATAAGTATTATATTATCCCAAAAACCATAAATTATCATTAAACCTCTTTTTATACCATTATTCCTTACCTTTTATTTCTAACTTGAAGAGAAACCTATGTATGCCAAGGCTATAAATGAAGATTATGAGGTGATTTTGACTGTGTCACCATGCTTTGGTGGCCATCTCCATATTCCTAATGAGATTATAGAGCCATTATTCATGAATAATTTATACCATCATGGGAATAAACATAAAACATCCCTAAAAACACTTTTTTTAAACCCTTGCATGGAGATGGGCTTGAGACTAAGTTTTCTTGGCTATAGGTTACATTTTGAGGTGGTCGTATATGATGTTTGATTGGCCTATATAACCTCCATATTCCTAATTGTGTTGGTATTTGATCAATAATTGTATATTTATGGCAATAAAACCATGGAATGGATATGGGTGGAAGGGTGGTGAGGTGAATGGAGTATGAAGACACTTTAATGAGGGTGGAACAAATCTTGAATAGTGATAATGGTAGTGGTATGACAGTGGTAATGGAGATGAAAAAAATGGAGGTGGAAAGGAGCACTAGGATAATGTTAATACCATCTTGAAGAGTTATATGTAAACAAAAACATACCCTCCACCACATATATTAGTTTGGATACCATTAAAGGAGGATAAACAACTAAATTTGAAACCTAGTAATATGCGAGGAACCTAAAAAAATGCTAAACAACCTTAATATTTGATAATAAGGGTTTTTGCAAGTTATTCCTCAATCAAAGAAAGATTTTTATGATAGATATATTCATATTAAATGAAAATTTTAGAAGTATGATTCTCTCATCACTTGTTTTTCATAACTTCCACTCAAGTGAACCTCTTGAAACTACTCATTACCTCTTTTCACTCTGAGATAGGATAAGGATTGCTACAAGATGGTGTTTTACCATGCAAGACTAGTCCTAAATTTGACATATCAAGGATTTAATGAACTAATAAGAATTTATGAGAAAATATCACTTGAGTTAGTTGATTTGGAATAAGGAGGTGGGTATACTATCCCTCTATCCCAAGTTTTGCTCCAAAACTAATCAAATGGACCATTCACAAGGATAACAAGGAAAAAGCATTTTAAGCCATAAGTACCTTCATGGGAATAATTATTTGATTAAATAAATTATAAAATGTCATATTTGACCCTAAAATATCTTTTATAAAACCATACTTTCTCATGGAATTTTGAAGTGAAGCAATAAAAGAAAACCTAGACCTTGTTTGGATGAGTAGGCCACCAAAACACCCTTGAACTATTAGAAACTATTCATAAATATGGGGGGATGAAATACACAAAAAATTACATAAATTTTAAGGTAATTATGGTCCCTATCACTTCCCAAAATCTTCTAGACTAACTCTCTCTCTCCTGACCGTACTGAGTGAAAACCTAAGGCTCTCCTAGAGTTGTCCGAGACTGCCCAAAATGGTTTTTCCTTAACCTGAAGAACCATAATCCTTAATATGAAATAAAAAACTTGGGAAATATTTTTATTAAGTAAATTATGTTTCCTTACTTTTGTAAAACTTTTGAATTTCTTGGATATCCATTAATGGCAAAAAACCTATTTCAAGCCTAGTTTGCAACTAATAGGTTTTCCTTACCTGTACTGGTTCCTATGATTGAATATGAATTTAGAAGAATATTATAGGATATTATAAAAACAATTTAATATTTAATATGATATTTTATCATCTACATCAAGCAAAAACTTTGAAAACATGTTCAACTAAAACTCCAAAAGGCTCCAAAATGCATCATTTTGCTCCCAAACTCCTCTCCTGCACTCAAAATGAATTGAAATGGACTTAAAAATGTACAAAAGGGTAAAAAAATACATAATGATTTGGGAGGAAGTCGAAACCAATTTGACTTCCTTAAAAAGTTACTTTTTCACTTAAATTTTCTATTTTGAGGACCCTTAAGTTATTTAATACACTTTTGGGGTTTTTTGGGAAATATTAGCTTCTCTAGACCTCATTTTTCACTAATTAAAATATATGAGACTTTTTTAAAACCTAATTCATGCCCCTAAATGATCAAACACCGTAGAAACCTGCTGGATCTTTGACTTGTATTTCAAGACCCATTTCTAGGCCTTTTTCTCAAAATCACCAAATTTACCTTAAAACTTGATTAAAGTGTTTCAAAATATTTAAAGTGACATGTGGTAGGGTCATGAAATTTTTCTTCTCTTTCCACCTTTGGATCACCCACTACACAAGGAACTTACTCAACTTATCACACCACACCAGGACCTCCCAAGATACCGCACTGCATCATTAGGTTTGGACTAAAAACGGACTAGTCATGGGGGTAAGAGGTTATTGAATGGTCCAAGAGAGTGGTTTGATCCACCTAGGCAAATGTTTCATATGTAGGCCAATTTTTGGCAACTTCCTAGGATTATATGCTTGCTATGTAACATATTAGTTACCTTGTCTAATCTTTTGGGCATACAGGGTCACAAAATTTCCTTCCTAATTGATATGAAATTGATACAAGGTTGTCCACTTCTAAAAAATTCCTCCAAAAGTATCAAAGACAATAAAAAACAAAATAACACTAGGTCTAAGGCACATAGGGAATTGAAACACACAACTAAAAAAGATGTTTATAAGACACTTGGAGGAAGGGGAAAAAAAAGAGTAAGGACACATCTAATATAATATATATAAGGCTGAAAAATCACCAGTACCTTCCACTTAGATCAAATGGAAAATCTTTTAGATCACTTCCTTCATGAGATGGGTCATGGTGTGAAAGAGCATGCTTGGGTGTCAATTTTATTGGTACCAATCATACATTGGGTTGCTTGATTATCAATCTTATTGAGATGATCTCAAGTGGATGAAAAGGGACAAACATGTATCCAATGTTGACATATTGGCCTAAGTCTTCAAAACTTGCTTCATGTTGGACTATAGGAGTACTTGCAATCTTCTCACTTGATGGCTCTTTTGAATGTGAAGGTTGACTATCTAGGCTTAGGCAAAGTAGTTTTAATTCATTCAAAAAGGTAGCTTATTCTTGGTCATTTTTAGGAGGGGTAGTCATTTGAGGCTCTTGATTTAACCAATCTTCTTCAAACCTAAAAACATCAGTACTACCTTCAAGTGATACTTCATCTCATGATTGATCAACTACTACAACCTTATTCACCCATGGCTGATTGAAGTGGCATATTTGGCTCACATTAGCCTCTTGAGGAGTTTTCACTTATTTACCCACCACTTATATCTCATTGATTGGGTCACCAATAATTCCTCTAATTACCTTAGTTAACTTATAATTACCTAAAAATAATATATATCTTGATTCCAACACTTCAAACAAGTCTTCATAGATACCTTGTTCAACCATTTCTTGCACATTTAAAGCATAATTAAGGACATTTGGTTGTAAGTATAATACATCAATATCCCAATCTCATCAAGATGATTTAAGAACTAATCCTCTATCTCTTTCTCTTGCTCATTTATGACCTCTTTAACATGATTATCTAACTAATTGACTACTGCAACCATATCAATTTATGCACCTTGTTCATCTTCATCTTCAACCATACCAAATGAAAGCTCTTATAACAAATCAAAAAATATTTTGCTCTCAACTAGAACCTAAATACACATCTCTTCAAGTATGAAGGCATTAGTATTTCCTTCAATTAAATTTACCTCTTATGATTGGTCAACCTCTACAAACATAGTTTGGTCTTCCATTTCTTCATTCATAATAACATCTTGAGGCCCTGTTTGTGTCTCTATCATTTCCAACTCGTCAATACTTTCCTCTTCACCATAGACTAGTATAATATGTCCCTTATTAAATAGGGAGATGGTGGGAGGGTGAAAAAAATCACCTTACTTGAAAATTAGGAGAGTACCCTTCCAACTAGGGATTTTTAAAGGCTCTTTTAAGTGGTTCTTGAGGAAGGGAGAAAGAGTCTTGAAAATATTGTAGAGAAAAATCATATAGCTAATTTATGGTTGCTTGATTCACCTTTTAAATAAATAACTCTTCTTCCTCCAAGACTGATTCTTGGATTTCCTCAACTATCACCTCCTCTTTATTCTTAATGCTCTCTTTGACTGATTTCCATGATGGGAATGTATAGGGTACATCAACCTTATCTTCTTCTTGAATGGGTATAAGAGAGGGTGGTTTCAATAGAGAGGGCATGACATATTTAGGGTCCAAGGTGTAGGGGTGTCCAAGTTGAGATGGTTTTGAAATATTGAGTGGGAATGGGCATAGGGGTAAGAGAGGGAAAATTCACTAGTTTAGGTTTGACATACTCATCCTCCCAATGAGTCAACATCTCCTCTATCAAGAGTATCCATTACTTTAATAAGTCATTCTCAAAGTTTGGATAATCTCTCTCCTTAATAGCTACCCACACACTCCAAAACTCTTTAAATAATTCCCTTTTCCTACTCATGGAATGTATGGGGAACTCTTTGCCAAGGGTTACCTATACATTCACCTTCATGATTGATCTCCCATGGTTTAGAATTATTTACTTGACTCTTAACAAAGATGAGCACTGACAAAGTTGATTAGGGGGCTAGATTTAAGCATAAATAGGGCTAGGAGAAGGAATTGGGGTATAATATTGGCTTCTCTCATTCTTAAGAACAATTGATTGTCATTTTCTTTTTTGGTTTGGTCTTGCCTAACCAAGCACTCTTTCTAAAATATCAACTCTTACTCCTAAACTAAATCTTGGTGTTCAAGATTTTATTTCTACCTATAACACTCTTCCACCTTATCACTCTCTCTCAATTATTTTTTAAAATCAAGTCTTATCTCTCTAATACTCTTTTTCAATTGACTAAAGAGAGACAATCTCTGACAAGGCTGATACACTAAAGCTTGAGAGGCACTTGGGGTGATTTCATAAACATTACTAATCTAATATGAAGGATAAGGGAGCAAAGTGTTTCTACGCTATTTTTTGCTTTCTACATTCAAAGAGAGAAATAAGAAACTAAAGAAATGGTCTAAGGCTGGATGTTACCTGGATGTAGTCGTGCACACCATTATCCAGACGAAGTGATAACCCCTCTTTGGTTGTGGAGGATGACACCTGCAAGAAAAAGAGACTAAAACACGAAAAACGTTAGATGAGGAGATGGTGGGTTGCCAAGAGAAAGCTTGATCCCAAAAGTATGAAGACTTCCTTAAGGGATGTCAACCCACTAGTCAGTAAAAAGAATGTCTGATAAATAGCAGAATGATAAAAGATAGAAATGATAAAAGACTAAAAAGGAAATGGAAGCAAATGCTTACCTAAAAGTTGCTGTCGGCCTAGTCACAGTCGCCAGCGTCAGTGGTCCTACCGGCGTCAGTTAGTCAAGGTCTGCCGACGTCGGTTAGTCTATCAACGTCGATGGGGGAAATGACCAGCATCGATCGGGGCAGTAGTCTGTGGATGGGGCCTGGACAAGCCTTTGGTCTGTGAACGGGTCTGAGACAGAGTTTGGCCCTAGTTGAATGGTCTGGGGATCTGGGTCTGAGAGTCTAGTTTTGGTTAATGGTCTGAGAGTTTGTGTAGAGGTCTGGGACAATGGACAAAATGTCAAAAAGGGACAGAGGGATAAAGGAGACCAACAGGCGGACAGGGAGATAAGGATTCAGGTGTGGTCTAGTGATAGGAAGTGCTGAATCTAGTTCATAATACTTAGAAGCAAATAACTAGAAAACACAATGAAAGAACAAACAAAATACTTACCTTTGGCTGGCTGAAGGAGTGTTGCAGACTGGTATACCTATTGTTTGTGCTGTTGGTGTGAAGGACCTGTTGCTGGTGGAGTGGCTGAGCCAGAGTCCCTATTGTGCTTGTTGTTACAGAAGCCTATTGTGTGTACCTGAGGGAGAGAGTGAGAGGTCTGGCAAAAAGATTGGTAGGTTGATTGATTAGATTGCAAGATTCAAGAGTTTGGATGTGAGAGAGAGGTGAAGAGGGGATAATGGATGCATAAAACCATTATGAAGGCTGCCGACACTGGCAATATCATCAACGTCGGTCGATAGTTGACCGATGTCGATGGCTGGAAGGTAGGAAAAAGGCTAAAAATAGCCTTTCATCCATTTTCCCAACTGCCGGGTCAGCGAGTCTAAGGAAGAAACGGTCGAAGGTGATTAAAATGGATGAGAGGTTAAAGGGGAGAAGTTAGAATAGGGGTCTAGGCATTAATATTGGCCATGTGGGGAATGAAGGGAATCCAAAGTAGGGTATCCAAGGGTGGTGAGGTGGCAAGGGAGAGAGGGAAAAGGGATTTTATTAATTTAAAATAGGATATTTATTTCAAATTAATAAAACATGGGTTATGAGTGGTTAAGTGGATGAAAGGGGAATAAGAGGGGGAGAAAGGACCAGGGGGTAGACATGATTTCGGTGTTTACATTTGCCCCTTTTTGTCTTGTTGGTTGTTCTGGATGAACTGCAAGACAAAAACAAGAGTTGATTGCCCTAGGTGTGGGATAAGGTTGATTTCATCTTATTAGTTGTTCAAGTGAATTGCAAGACAAAAATAGGAAGAGGTTGGTTACCCCGATTATGGATGAGGTATTCCCCCTCAAAGTAGGAGTCGAGGGAAGGGAACCTGGAATTGGGTGCTGATTTGACAAAGAGTGGATGAACAAGGGTGAAGGTGGAGTGTGAATGCTGTAAAAAGTTGTGATTGCACATATACCACTTCACGAGATGGTCAGGTCAAATTATTGCAGGTCAAGGTTGAGGAGTGCCAAAATTGAAGTAATCGAGCCCCAACATTTAGTCATTTTCTGATTGGGTTATACAATCTAAGCTAAAGCTCCAATGGTCATCGTGTTCCAAGTATCCTGGGCTCAAGAAGTGCTCTCAGAAACATGAAAACATCACAAGTAGTGCGGATCAACCGTCTTGAGATCCTATACTTGTGAGGGTCAAAAATAGTCTGCGCACAATTTTGCTAACCATTCGTGAGGTAGCATTCATGCAAAAACAACCAAGGCAACGTGGTCTTAGAAGTGGTCAGGGTCTGCGGAGATAGGCATGATCTCCAATGGTCATTAGTCGAGGCGGGTGGATGGATGAAAGAATGTGGCCGAGGTAACCTCAGAACACTGAGTGCTACCTACATAGCCCTTATGAAGGGCCTCAGGCCAATGTAGTTCTCCCTAAAAGGGAGGAATGGTCAAAGGTAATGGATGGGTCTTGGTCGAGGTCAAGGTCAAGGGATGAGGGAAAAAAGGGGTTTGTCTATCTGAGAGATGAACAAATGGGATGGCTGAGCTAACCCCAGAAAACATCATGTTAATTGAGTGCTGCCTACATAGCCCCGGTCTTAGGGCCTCAGACCAATGTAGTTCAAACGAAGAGACAAAATGGTTGACAATTGGTTTGGTCAGGTGTCGAAATGATGAGGAGAAAAAGATGTTACAACCTTTTCCAAATGGTGTATTCTGTAAAATTGGTTGAGGGTATTTCATCCCTATCAATTGTCCATATTCGTGATGGATGTATGCTAAAAATGAATTGAGGTCTATTTATGCTTTAGCAAGTATTGGTTTATGCTTAACATAAATTGTGTCTGGTCGATAGTTTCCATGTGTATTGGTGTCCATAGAAACTAGTGAAAAGGACTATGATGATGTTGGTCTGAAAATGTGTTGAGTTGAGCTGGTTTGACAAATGATGAAGTTTGAATGTGACCAAAGTGTGAAAGATAAGTGAAAGGCAAATTGCTCTTTCATTGACAAGGACCAGAAAGGTAGCATAGATAGGGGTTGTTAGAACAAAAACCCCATTCATGCATTGCGTCGTGGACCATGTGGTTGTGCTAGAGAAGTAATCGAATCACTTGACGTTAAGTGAGCTCGAAGTCCCTTGAGTATGTTGGGGTGATAGGTTGAATATGTGATATGAGAGGATGGGGTAACCCTTTTTGGTGGTAGGAATAACCTTGCCCCTTTTATAGGTGACCCAAGAATGACTATAGGCATGTCCATGACTTTATAACTTGTCAGTCATTTTTTTTTGGGGTGGACTGATTGATGCGGGAAGTCCACATAGAGATGTTGTTTTTCTTTGGTGGTCATGTTGTGAAGCTGATCAATGCGGGAAGCTTCAGAAAAAAAAGTGCTGTCTGTAGCAATATTTAGTCATAGCCATCCTTCAAGGGAGTGGTCTATATTTTTCTTTAAATGTTTTTGATATGACTTTGGCCTAGCTGTCCTTCAAGGGAGCAGTCTAGTAAATACAACAATTATGTAGCTGTCCTTCGAGGGGGCAGTCTACATTTAGAGTTTTATGACCTTTGATATGATAGGTATCCCATTTTTGATATATTTTGCTGACTAAAGTTTTTAGCCATGGACGAGCCTCTAGAGGTTTAAGGGTTCCCTTTTATTATGACAAAGCATTACTGCTTGACAAAAGGGTTGACTAGTGTTGGGAAACAGGGTTGAAAGGAAAAGGAATGATAATGACAGGGGGTTGCTCAAGGGACGAGCTCAATTAAAATGTCAAGTGATGGAGTACTCGACTAACAGTAGAACGGTCGTAGATGCAATGCATTAAGAGGCTCAGGTTCTAGTCGTCCATCAAGAGAGGATAGATGATAAGTCCCTGATCCATACTTGTGTGTGATGATGAAAGGTTTGAGCCAATTAGGGGAAAACTTGCCCTGTTTGCCTCTTTCCAGATTGCTCAGGTGTTGATTGATGTTAGATGCAAAGTTGGTTGATATAGTGTTGAATTGTTTGGTCGATGATTGGTTGGATGATTGGTTGATTGTTTGGTTGAGGGTCGGGTCGATGGACACTTGGTCGAGGTTTAGGATTAAAAGAGTGATTGATATTTGGTCGAGACTGGGTTAAAAGGTTGGTTGGGGCTTGGATGAAGGTTAAATTCCCCTAGCAGCTAGGGAGAATGTTTGACAGATTGGTTAAGGTCAGATGAGGTTTAGTGGTCAGATTGACTGTGTTGATGTCAAATAGGGGGGTTAAAGGTGACAAAGGGACCATAGTCTGGCATGGAGATCCCAATTTAAGTGATGAGGTTTGAGAAGCATGGGTCGGTGCTAATGATTTGTCAAAGGGGTGGTCAAGAGGATCCTTGATGAGAAAGAAATCCTTTCTCTGTTGTTGATGAATGATAGCTTTGAGAGAGCAACAACGCTCAGTGTCATGTCTTGAAGTGTGATGGTAGTGGCAGAATTTAGAGTTGTCGAACCAAGATGGTCTTGATCTGAGAGTCAATGAGTGGGGCAGTGTTGAAGATTTATTGATAGTGTGGTCAAGAAGAAAGGTGTCATTCCCCAGACATTGGCGAATGACAACCTTGAGGGCACAATAATGCTCAGTGTCGTGCCCAGGTGTGCGATGATACGCACAAATGCGAGTGTCATCAAACCAGGGTGGTTTTGGTCTGAGAGTTTGATATGGTTTAAGAGGTGGGAGATTGATGTGAGAGGACTACAACAATTGCCATAACAACAAGGCATAAGAACTTGCTAACGGGTCTAGATGTTTTGTTGCAGCAGGGGTTGATGACTTTGGTTTAAGAGGCACTGGTCGATGGATTGGAGGAGATATATGTCTGATGGGTTGAGAGAGTAATGGAGGTGACTTGCCTCTGTGAAGTATGGGAGTAGGAAGTACTCCTATTAAAGTGGACGAATGCGGGCCCAAGATTGAAGGTAATGATGAAGGTGGGGGAGGAGTCCTCCGGTGTGGTTTAGTGGGCTTCTTTGGTTTGGGTTGAGGACCACCATTGTGCGAGGCAAAGTTAGATATGGGTTTGGGTTCAGATGTGGATGGAGGTGAGTGAGATGTATCAATCTCAGGCAAAAGGCAAGAGGAAATTGTGACTGGGTCTTCCTCAATTGAAATGGGCGAAGAGACTGGGTCTTCTCTTGATGGAAAAAAATAGGAGAGTGTGACTCCTCAAGAGGGCAGAGGGTAGGGGTGATGGTGCCTTCTACTTATGCTTGAGGAGTAGGCAAGGTAGGGTCCCCCATTGGTGGGAGGAAGGATGAAGGTGTGGCTAATGGTATAGGTGTGGTCAAGGCATCCTCTAGTATAAGAGAGGTTGATGGAGGACTAACAGGAGAAGAGGGTCCTTCATCCTGTGATAGAAAATAGGGGAAGAAGGGTCTTCCACTTGTGAAGGAGACTGGTTAGGGACAAGAGGCAAGATAGTGTTGACTTTTTGAATATTATGGTCTTGAGGGTTATTGGTCATGGTCTAGACATTGTTTTGATTAGGAGAATGGTTTGGGAATGGTTGTCTGAAAATGTCGATATGTTGGTTGGGTAGGGCGTTCGGGTTGTCCAAAACAAGATCCCCCTTGTCGCTCATGTCTTGGACTATGTTTTTGAAGGTTCGGCAATTGTCGATGTCATGGCCGTGGACGCGGTGGAAGTGACAGAAGTCAGCCTCCCTATACCATGTAGGGATAGCTTTTGAAGGGTCGAATTGAGGTGGTGGGATTGGAGAGAGATTAAGGACCCCCTGCTTGACAAGTTTTTCCAAAATAAAAGCGTATGATTCTCCAAGTGGAGTGTAAGAACACTGGATGTACCGTTGTTGGAATTGTTTGGTGATGCTTGGAGATGTAGAAGGTTGAGAGTGACTAGTTGTTGTCGAAGATGGTGGTCTAACAACCATAGTGTTGGCCACTCCTTTGGACTTGGAGTTGGCGGAAGAAGGTCTGGAAGAAGAAGGGTCATTGGTTCTTGCATTAGTATTACGCAATTTGACCTTATCTTCTTTAATGGCACGGAGTTCAAGCTTTCGGGCCATGATGAAAGCTTCATCGAAAGTGCAGAATGTCTAAATCTACAAGGTAGAAGAGATGTGCTTGGCACATGCTCGAGAAAAGAGCTCGATGAGCTTAGGTTGAGGCAAGGAGAAGGAGAGCTGGTTAATCAAGCCTCTCTAACGTGCGACAAAATTGACTATTGATTCGTCGTCAAATTGCCTAATGGAGTAGAGGTCTGTGATTGAGACTTGTTTGGTGATGTTAATAGAAAAATGGTTGAGAAATAATTGGGTGAGTTGAATGAATGAAAAGATAGAATGTCTGGTAAGAGAGCTATACCAATCAAGGGTGAGGCCAGAAAGTGACATGGGAAACGTGCATAATAATAATGCATCGTTGTGGGCTATGAGATAGCAGGCATGTCTGAATGCCCATAGATGCTATTGTGGGTCTTCCTTACTCTAAAAGCAAGTAAATTTAGGAAGCTCCCACTAGTTGGGGTATGGTCGGATGGGGACAGAAGGATGAATGGGTTCATTGCAAATTTGCTCATACGAGAGAGCATTGCGTGAACCAAAAATAGAGGTCTCGAGACTAGACATTTTGTCCATCAACACTTTGATGAGGTATACTGACGGATTGGTGGATGGGGCACCCCCTAGGTTGTAGGGCACTTGAAAGGTGCTAGAGGAGGCATATGACGTAGTCGGTTGTGCTTGTAGGGGCGCAACGTATGTATAACTAGTCACAGGGACAGAAGTGGAGGCCAAGGGTGGTTGGGTCATGGAAGTAGAAGGCATAAGTTGACTGGATACCACCAAAGGTGGTTGAATGGTGGCACTAGTAGAAGGATAGGTAGGCACTCCTGCATTTATGGGTGCAAGAGTGTGAGGGGTCGAGACAATTAAGTTCTGGTATGATGTAGAACTTGGTTGAATTGTGGGTGGTTGAGGGGGTAATGGAACCCCAATGGAGGTTGGTCTAAAAATAGATGGAGAGGCCAAATTTTGCATATTGGCCATGGTTGGGTTAATGGTTGAGGCAAAAGGCTGGGTAGCAGACGGTGTTGACATCATCACCGCTTCACCCGAAAGGTCTCACATTGGGTTTTTTATGAGATAGTTTTGGAGGGATTTGACGTTGAGGTCCAAGAATCTTTTGAAATCTTGGTCCCCTTCAGGAAAAATGGGGGTCTGAGTCAGTGTCGATCGAGTAGGAGTTCTTTCAGTCTCTGAGTGGAACTCCATTAAGGGACTGGTTATGGATGGGGAAGGTGGAAGTGGTTGATGGCTAGCATGGTCTAGAAGAGCCTTGGTTTGGCTGTGTGTCAAAACCATTCAAGGCAAGAGGGAGTTAGGTTCCAAAAATTGTGTTTTTTTAGTTTCAAAAACTCAGAATGTGGTTTTGGCAGAAAAAGGGGTCGGGTTTTAGGCTGCTGTTTTAGAAAAAAGGATTGTGACAGTGACCGACGTCGGTTGAAAAACTGATGTCGGTGAGAAAAGAGGGCCGATGTCGATAAGATAATCGATGCCGGCGAGGGAAGGTTGCCGACATTGGTGGTAAAACCGATGCCAGTGACTGTGGTTTTCTAGAAACTCAGTGAATTTGAAGATTCTTGGAAAAAATGAAGAAGAGCATCCTCACTAACTCAAATAAGTAGATAAGAACAGAGAAATAGATGGAGACAGATAGGCCCTAAGCATTAAATCTTAAGAATCAACTTTTAGAATCTTGTGGCTTATGCCTTAAAGTGATGTTTGGGAGGTTGGCTGGTAGAAGGGTCCTAGAAGAGGTAGTCTATGGATGGTTTTAGGTTTTGTTTAGGCACTCAAGAGTCTGGGTTAGGTTCTGTACATGGCTTAGTGCTAAGGAGCAAGCTCCCCTCACTTCACGAGCCCAGTGATAAGCTAGTCTTGCTTAGCCAAAATATACTTTCCCTAGAGATTAGACTCTGCTAGAGAATAGAGTGGGCTTTCCCCTTGGTGATGAAATCCAAGTGGGATCGTTGGGATGGGTAAGGTATCTGCTGGGTGATGAAATCCCAGTCGGGCCTTGTCTCAGGTAAGTTTGATGTTTGATTTGGTGCAAGTGGTTCAGTTGTGTAACATCAAGTGGACTATGATTAATTCATGATGTGGTTATTAATTACTAAGTGTGGAATAAGAAATGCAAGTAAGCAGAAATGAAATGCAAAGTGTTTTAATGCCCCAAGTCGAAATGTGAGTTTGAATGAAGATAAATGGAGAAAGGGTTGAAGGATATGACTTTTGACTAGTTTGAAATGCAAGAAAAGAAAGAAAGGTTATTTTTAATCCCGCTTATGATGTCATTTAGAAGAGAAGAAAGAGGTGAAAAGGGAGAAACCTAATGTACCCTATATGAACAGAAAGAAAAGGAACCTAAGGAAGACCCTAAGGTCCCACCGGGCGTGCCAGAATGTTTCTACGCTATTTTTCACTTTCTACATTCAAAGAGAGAAATAAGAAACTAAAGAAATGGTCTAAGGTTGGATGTTACTTGGATGTAGTCATGCGCACCATTATCCAGACGAAGTGAGAACCCCTCTTTGGTTGTGGAGGATGACACCTGCAAGAAAAAGAGACTAAAACACGAAAAACATTAGATGAGGAGATGGTGGGTTGCCAAGCGAAAGCTTGATCCCAAAAGTATGAATACTTTCTTAAGGGATGTCAACCCACTAGTTGATAAAAATAATGTCTTATAAATATCAGAATGATAAAAGACAAAATTGATAAAAGACTGAAAAGGAAATGGAAGCAAATGCTTACCTGAAAGCTGCTGTCAGCCTGGTCACAGTCGCCAGCGTCGATGGTCCTACCGGCGTCAGTTAGTCAAGGTCTGCCGATGTCAGTTAGTCTATCGATGTCGGTGGAGGAAATGACCGGCGTCGGTCGAGGCAGTAGTCTGTGGATGGGGTCTGGATGAGCCTTTGGTCTGTGGACGGGTCTGAGACAGAGTTTGGCCCTAGTTGAATGGTCTGGGGATCTGGGTCTGAGAGTCTAGTTTTGGTTAATGGTCTGAGAGTTTGTGCAGAGGTCTGGGATAATGGACAAAATGTCAAAAATGGATAGAGGGATAAAGGAGACCAACAGGCAGACAGGGAGATAAGGATTTGGGTCTGGTCTGGTGATAAGAAGTGCTGAATCTAGTTCATAATACTTAGAAGCAAATAACTAGAAAACACAATGAAAGAACAAACAAAATACTTACCTGTGGTTGGTTAAAGGAGTGTTGCAGACTGGTATACCTGTTGTTGGTGCTATTGGTGTGAAGGACCTGTTGCTAGTGGAGTGGCTGAGGCAGAGTCCCTGTTGTGCTTACTGTTGTAGAAGCTTGCTGTGTGTACCTGAGGGAGAGAGTGAGAGGTCTGGTAGAAAGATTGGCAGGTTGATTGATCAGATTGCAAGATTCAAGAGTCTGGATGTGAGAGAGAGGAAAAGAGGGGATAACAGATGCAGATAATCGTTATGAAGGCTGCCGACGTTGGTAATATCACTGATGTCGGTCGACAGTTGACCGACGTCGGTGGCTGGAAGGCAGGAAAAAGGCTAAAAATAGCCTTTCATCCATTTTCCCAACTGCCGAGTCAGCGAGTCCAAGGAAGAAATGGTCGAAGGTGATTAAAATGGACAAGAGGTTAAAGGGGAGAAGTTGGAATGGGGGTTTAAGCATTAATATTGGCCATGTGGGGAATGAAGGGAATCCAAAGAAGGGTATCCAAGGGTGGTGAGGTGGCAAGGGAGAGAGAAAAAAGGGATTTTATTAATTTAAAATAGGATATTTATTTCAAATTAATAAAACATGGGTTATGAGTGGTTAAGTGGATGAAAGGGGACTAAGAGGGGGAGAAAGGACCAGGGGGCACGATTTCGGTGTCTACACAAAGAACATGAATTTTGATCAAATGAGTTGTAATACATATCAATTAATGATTATTAGGAATTTGATATGCATATACCAAACAATAAATAATTGGATTCACCATTAGTTTTTACACACATGCCTCCAAAGGCTAATTGGATGAAGAGAACACCAAAATGCTTCACAAAGTGAACAACATGGGTCCCATTAGGCATGCCAAAAATAGTTTTATAGCATATAATTATACCCTTTTGGGAGAGTTTTTTATTCTATCTCACTCATAGCTATAATACTGGATCAACCTTAGGCTGTGGGTATCCTATAGTGAGGTTTAACCTCTAGAGAAGACGAGTTTCCTCTTAGTAGATCACCTAAACTAATAATTATACTTAGAAAAGGGATATAAAGGGGGTATAGGATGAATAACAACACCAAACTTTTGATACACCAAATTAAGTGACACTAACATAAGCTTGAAATAAATACTAATTCAACATAAGATAATCCTTGCTCACACAACCTCACAAACTAGCTAATTTGCATAAGTATTTTTTAAACTAGGCTCACTACGTAATAGATGAAGCAAAGAGGAGTTATAAAACTCAAACCAATTTTCCATTAATGGTGGAAAAATCTCAAGTTCAAACCTACAACTAGCTTTAAAACACCTAAAAAGATGCAATAAAGAAGGACAATGGACATAGAAAAACACTTCTTCACAAAGCCATCATACACAAGCTTGATAAACACAAGTTAGAGGCAGGAGATAGGTGAAAAATGATCTTTATTGATTCAAAAGGTATTTATTAGAAATTTTTATAGGGTTTTTACTTGTCAAATAATAATATCTTATAAAAATGGTGGAGAAATGGGATTATACGAGAAAAGGGGAGAGAGAGAAGAAAAAAGCACTTAAAAATCAATAAATGAGGCATAACAACCTTCCATGGGGTCTCAACCACATTTAGGTTAATTTCACTAATATTTCCTCATCAAAATAAACCTCATTAGTCCAAATTATGTTTAATTCCTCTCATTGTCTTAGAAAGACACTAGAAGATGAAAATATTTGAGGATGATGATGTCATGATCCACTCACAAGGGAAAAGTCTCCAAATACTTTGAAAACACATTTAATGCTCCAATTGTCTTCCCAACCTCCAAACTTCTCTCTCTTAGACTTTTATGCCCCCCTCCACTTGCTTTTCTAGAAGCATTTGGTAAATGGTTAGTGAACCTTGGCATTTGATGCTTAACTAAACATAGAGGTTATCTTTTGTGTTTGTTTTTTATGTCTTCTTCTATTTTCAATTTCATTTTTTTCCTCAAACCTAAAATAAACTCCATGAAACCTACAACTATCATAGACTCCATTGATGGAGGTCTTAAGCTTGAGTCATCCTCAACTAACTGCCCTGAAACTTACTCCCAAGGCCATTTGGCACCATAGTAACCACTCCTAGATTTGTATAAGACTTTATGACATCCATAACATGCATTTAATGAAGAAAATAAATATTTGGACAACCTTCTAGGCTTTAAAAAATGGTGGAAATCACCATTAAACCTAAAAAATCCCACAAAATGTAAAAAAACTTGATTTTTTACCCTTTATCTTAGCAAGTCACCCTAGAAACCCTTGGGAAAGGCTCTAAATTCCATATAATGATTGTATGCATCTAAATTTGCTCACCTATTCTAGCTTGTTAATTATGTCACTAGTTTTTCATAATGATTCCCTATAATCCCTTTCAACATTATTTTATCTAACATTGCTTATTCCCCCAGTCAATAATCTAATCCCCTTTATATATCTATATTAATATTCATATTTCCCATCTAATATTAATTCCATTGTTATTTATTATTAACATCCCATTTATCACCTAAAACCATCATATGCTCACTTGTGAATTTTAAATTCACAAAATCACACCTATTCCTAGGCTTATTTAAAAGCCTACCCACTAGCCATGACATCATCACTTTATTAACTTAGTCTAATAATAGAATCTAGAACTCTCTACCACCCTTCTCCTTCTCTATAGAGTTCTCTCTAGATAATTCTAAGGAATTTTGATTTCCTTAGAATTCCCTCCTTTTTTTAGAGTCTTCTTATCTAGAACCATCCAATGAATTTTTAATTCATTGAAAAATGTTTCTTCTTCCTATATTTGACCACTCCATTCCTCCATGAAAGCCAATATAGGAAAACCAGAGAGTCTCCATTCCAAATCTATAATCAAGCATCCAACATCCATCATCCTTGATCAAGCATCCATATCTAAAATCTGAGTCTACATGCAATCAATGATCCTTTTGAACATCCTAGAAGGAGGCTAGTTAAAGCAAGGATTGGTAAGATTCACCCTACTATTCTGATTTGTTTTTCATAATCCTTCTTATTATCTAATTTGATGTTTGATTTTAAATGGCATAGTTATGATAATTTAATCAAATAGCTTAAATTTCATCTTAAAATTTAGTGACCATGGTGGGATGAGGGACTCCTTTTGGACTAACCATTCATTCTTGGAGTGTATAAATTAAATTTGTAGGTCCAATTGAGGAATAATTTTTGGTTTCTAATTTTTGAAAATTTGTATTTTTTTCTAAAAATGTGCTCTGGTTTTTATAAACTTCTCTTTATTCATAGAAATTTTGTAAAACAAATTCTGGGTTTTGATCATCTCACTCCCATCTTTTCAAATAATTTTATGGTTCTAAATTTTGTTATGTATTTAAAAAGTTATGAATATTTGAATATTGTTATTTTAGGCTTAGTTTAATATAAAATAAAAATAAAAAAATAAAATTTGTGGGGTTGGCTAATTCATGGTGGTGTAGGCTTTGTTCAAAATCATGTTTTTGTAGGATATCTATCCATGGGTTTGTGTTGAACATATGCAACATTGTTGAGATGAACAATGACATTATTTTTGAGGGACCTCTAAATCAATTCTGATTTGTTAATATTTGGGCTCTTATTCCCTTTTTAAAACAAAACAAAAAAAAAAAAACTCAAATGATATATAGTATGAATGATGTGATCTTATAGGAATCATAGAAATTTGGATTTGACTCATGATTTTTACAGTAACTAATATTGATTTTAAATAATTTGATTATCTTTCCTGCAATGTCAATTTTTCTAGAAGAATTTTGAACTATATTTTAACATAGTTGGGCATAATATGGTAATGGTGAGCCTTTTCAAATGGTGTTAATGTCATGTGCAGATAACCTAAGCCATTATGAGTTATAATAACTGCACTCTAGGAGAACACGTCTCGTTCAACCATTTGGTCAAAATGCTATGCAAACAATGTTGATGTTTGGATCATTATCAAGGTTTGAGCCTTTAATTTAGGACTTAGCCATCAAATATAGGATTTTATAAACTAAAAGGCATTTTTGGTTATCATTATAATAATTTATTAATATTTGCCTTTGATTTTGCTATTTTTCTTACAACACATTATTATTTAACTTTTTAGTTTATTTTTTTTATAAAATCATATTTTCTAATATTATGTAATCAACAATGTTTAGTTTATAACTACATATAAAAATAAGAATAATTAAAAACAACAAAAAGGATTTTTTTTTTTGGGTATTTATAGTTTTTCTCCAATAATATATAGATATATAGTTTATTTTAACATAAAATCAAGATGTTTTAAAGTTTTTTTTTCAAAGGTAAATAAAGAGATAATTTTTTTTAACTTGTATGATCATGTATTACCAAACTATTCATAATTATCCTTGTAATATTAAGATTCAAAATTACTAACATCGTTTACAAAAAATGTTTGCCTTCAAAATTCTTGTTTTTGAGTGTGTTCCTTTTTGACAATATTTGGTAAATTATGAGCCATTTTAATCATACTAGGGTGAATCTAGTGGCAATATTGACTTGATAACATCATCTTTCAATTCATATTTAGGGTCTAATTTTTTGTGTTATAGGTTACCCCTCAAGATTGATTTATCTAAACTACTAATTTTTATGTTGTAGGACTCCTCTTTTGAGTGCCCTCATTAAACTACTAACCCATGTGCTTACAAGTCCCCTATCAAAGAATATTTTTGGGCACTTTAAAAATTATTATTTTAAATCATTTTAATCACTTTTCCTTGTATAAATCATTATTTTATATATTGTATTCTTTTATATTCTTGTATTTTCTTCTTGTATACAAATCACACATATTAATCTAATTGGTAAATTAATATTTTGGCTTGCTTGTCTATTTCCTAGGGATATGGTTAATGTATGATCTCTCCCTTATATCTTATGGTGATTTTTGAGAGATCAAAAAACACCTATAAACCCATTTCATTTTTATTTCGAGGGGACTAGTGATGTGGATTTCATCACCATGTACTACCCAAACTCCATGTTCCAATGAAGTCTAAATATTAGGACAATTATCATTACAACCTAAGTATAATTCCCAATAAAGGGTTATATGGAGTGACTATATATTAAGCTCCAAGACCTAGGGTAATTAGATAATATATTACATAAAATTAGGACCCAATGTACCTTCGTGTATATCAGGATACACCTAGATAGCTTGTATATACCTAGCATAAGAGCTTTCAACCATAATAAGTATACCATTGTAGGAGTCAATATCAGCTTTGAAGTAGCCATCAAGTTAAAGTAGGGTTGAGATTGTTCAATATATTATATAATGGGTCATTGGCTTATAGCCTCACTTGTGAATCTATTGGATGGTTCGAGCATCAGGTTACACACCCATTAGTTTACTAATCATAGGTTATGGCTTGCTTGCCTAGGTATGTGTTGTGCTAAACCTATACTTTTTGTGATCTAAGTCAACCTTCACCTATCCATACCTATCTAAGGCCTTTGCACATATCATCTTGTATATTCCATCCTCATCATTCTATCACCTTGTATATATCTATCTCATCATCATTTTATATATATTCCTAATCATCCATACTTATCATCATCCCCTTGTACTTATTATCCTTGTATCATATCCTATTTGATCCTCATCTCATCCTAATATCCACTTGACATACCCCCATATTACCTTATACACCTTTGTCATACTGCTTTTGTATATCCTTGTCATTATTCCCCTTCACCATCTTCTCTTCATCCCTCACTAATCTCACTATATCCACCTATCCTTGGTCATCACCCCATCACTCACATCTCATCTTGTACATACTATATTCTTGTATTTTCCCTATCCCATCTCTTAATATCTACTCATCATAGGTCACACCTCCATTTTATCTCAAACATCCATATTGTCATCTATTACCCATCCCCCATCTTGTCTTCATCCCTTCCAAACCTAGACATTTCCATATTATCCTATTCCATCTCGTTTGTGTCTCATCATTGCCTTTGTGTGTCCTCATCCCATCATCCTAGTCTAGGAATTTCCACTTATCATTGGTCATCACCCCATCACTTTAATATCCTAATTATCATCTTGTATATTTTTTTCATCATTTCATTATACATATTGTACTTATCATTGTCTTGGTCTAGTCATTCCCCATCACCTACATAACATATCACCTTGTATCCTTATCCCATACCCCATCTTGTTTTCATCTTATCCTAGTCATTATACATCTCCACTTGTCATTAGTCATCATATTATCAATTACATATCTTTTATGCATTCCTCTAGTCATCATCTATCTTAGTCGTACTCCTTATCAGTCATACCTCCTACCTATCCTAACCATGTCATATCTCATCATCCACATCTTGTCCTAAGTCCATACCCCATTACTTGTCTTGACCTTGTATTCATCACCCATCTAGTCTCATCCTATCTTATCTTAGTTAGCTTTTAGGAGTTATAACCATATCCAAACAATCCCTATCATCACCCCTAATCACATATTATCATACTTATCTTTGTCCCATTATCCTATCACCTTCATCACATAATCCTACCTCATCCTATCTTGAGAAAATCAGTTTAAGGTATTGAGCTAGTCCTATCATCCACATCATCCTATAATATTAATTCACTATCATTCATAATTTTATTAGATCTCATACACTTGTCAGTATTCTTCTATCATCTTATCACTATGTTAGTCTCAATCTAGTAAACCCATCAATCATCAATTTAATCATCTCTAGTATAATCATATTGCCTATTCATAACTAGCACCCATCATATCATCCTCTTACTAGCTTGAATATAAGCACCCATAAAATCCCAAATCCTTTTGATATTTTCATAATTAGGCATTATTGATAGGTCATTAACACCTATTATACTATCAGACTAAAATCTGATCATAGTCTTTAATTCATCCATCCATCTATCCTCACATATCATATTAGCTCAGTCATTAGACATAATTTTTCTACGAAACCATATTTAATACTTATTCTACCTCCCATCATTTTCCACCCTTCATCATCCATCATCTATAGAGCTAGACCCCATGCTCATCAACCAATATATAGCTATCCATAAGGATAAGATCATCTTACAACTTTTTATGATGTGTACCCCACTACCCAAGTTTGTTGATACCCTTTAACTCATTATACCTCCCATATGATCTCCTTTATGTGAGTCCCATACCAATCCTCCACCCACTATCCATAAAACATCCATTACCCATTCCCATACTATCAAAGGGAATCTAATCTCGGTCACCTCATCTACTTCTAGTATATCCACCCAGTCACATTAAAACCATCTAATAAAAAGTCTAATGCTTCAATATCCAGGTCAAAAAGTGAATCAATTCCTTATACTCCTCTTCCTATGTCCTTGGAATCCCTTTTTAAACAACTAGTCACCACCAAAATTATGTTCTATCCACCCATTTGACATCTTGATCCCACTAAGCCCAAACCATCTAGATACAATGCCAATCAATTTTGTACATATCACTGAACCTAGGGGCATACCATTTATTTATGTTGAGACATTCAATACTATATCCAAGACCTCATTTACCATGGT
This sequence comes from Torreya grandis, assembly GCA_037957365.1. Classification (NCBI taxonomy): domain Eukaryota; kingdom Viridiplantae; phylum Streptophyta; class Pinopsida; order Cupressales; family Taxaceae; genus Torreya; species Torreya grandis. Next base: position 2,956,510 of record JARHVA010001799.1, on the reverse strand, counting down.
GACATAGTAATTGAGGACAAACTAGATGAGTCTCCATCCCTAGGTGCACAAGAGAGGAATGTCAAGATTCTATTCCTGATCATGATCAAGCCTTCCCCCTTCCAAGCTAAGGTCAATAAATCATATCTATCCTCCATTATCCCCCCATATTTGACCACCCATCCATTCAAAACAAGTCTATTCCCTATAAGCCTAGTCCTCCCATATCCCATTATGCCTTTTATGGACCTATCTTTTCTCAATCTATTGTCCCTTCATCTCCCTCTCACCCATCACATCAACTACCACACGTTGAGAGGTTAGTCATATACAAACACTCTTATACTATTAGGATAACATCATGCACATCAAATTAAACATTAGAGTCACTACAAAGATCATGTACATCACTAAAATTTGCATTAGATTCCTCATTAAAAATATCATTCATCATTGATGTTATAGTAGATGATGATAACGCCTAATCTTTTGAATATTCCCACAATCTAGATGATAATTAATCACAAATAATATCTTTTGATCCCACTCAAGATAATGAAGTCATAACTAAATTCTTGAATTTTTTATCTATTGAAGATTGCCATAGTGGATATGATCCTCATTTGGATGCACAGTCTTAGTGATCCCTTTTAGATTCTTGAGGACACTTTCTCTGATGTTGAGGCTAGGGATCCTAGTGACATTCATGAGGACTATGATACCCATTATACCCTTAATCCATCACACCACAATCATCCACTCCTCATCCTTAATCCCTATATCCCACTCTATGAAGGGAATATATAGGAACATGCATCATTGGATTCCCCGCTACATTCTATATCAGGTGTTGTAAATATAAAGATCCAATACCATCATCCAAAAATAATAAGTCATGATCAAATCATCTTTGATCCTATCATTCAAAATCAATAAAAATTAAATAATCAGTCTAATAAAAAAATGTCTTACAATAGTGAAGTCTAATATCAGGCACTAGGAGACCATCAAAGTCTAAATAATCATTATATATCCAATCAAAAATCAATCTCCTCTGGTGAATCCCAAAATTAGGCACCAAGGGGAAATCAAAGTCAAATCCAATCAATAAATAAAGTCAAAAATTATTTAGCCAACCATCTTTTTAATTCTTGGATTAAAGAATCAACAAAACAAAAGGTCTTGGATCCTATAGACTCATGGCACTAATCTAAAGAATCCCCTTCACCATATCTAATGGTGTATGCAACTATTGAACCCCATTTTTACTCTCCCTCTCATCATATCAACCATCCCAATCATATTCCTCCTTCACATCCTATATCCCATCATCATATTCATGGTATACCCCTATCCACACCATTTCCCAAATCCCTAGGTAGTATTGTTTCTTGTAAGGGTTATAATGATACCTAGTTAAAATGTCTAGAGGACATTAAATTAAGAGTTAATAAATGCCACCAAGTGTACATCAAGTGGTAGTGACATGATCCTAGCATCACATATCTCTAGAATAGGTATTAGTTAAATATGCAAAAAATATTAGAATTCTTACATCTCTCCTTTCTCCAATAAATTGAGATGCCAGAAAAAATTCAAAAGTAAAAAAAATATTAATGAAAAATCAATCATCTAATGGTGAAAACTGGTCTTAAGGTGCCTTGGGCAAATACCATGATGAAAACTATTTCTCAGCATCATGGTAAAATAATCCATTTTCCACATTGTACCTCAACACATGGGGGAACAATCTATCCATCTCTTGTCCATCACCCATCCATGTCATCCTGCAATCTATTATTCCTACCCATCATCAACCATCATATCATGCATCCTCTCCCCCTTACTTCCTATCTTGAGTTTCATAAGGAATATAAGATATCTTGAGAACTATCCCAAATCATATTGGCATATCCTCTAATTGACACTTAGGTAACTAATCATCTAGTTCCATCATGATGTATCCATTGGCTATTCTCTAATTTATTCATCCTTGGCCCTCATCCCCCTTACCATATCATGTTCACCCTTTTTTTCATCCCACGCATCATTCCATCCATCCTTATCCTAGTTTCTAAGCTTGATATTCCCTTTGCTAGTAACCCCATTTGTATAGTGTACATACATATCCCAAAAACCCCTAAAAATTGAAATATGTCCAAAAACATAAAAATCATAAAATTTAAAAAATCCAACGAATAGTCCATGGTGTCTTGTCTTATGCCTTTTATCCCATAGTCACATCCATTTATATGTCATTCATCTTTCATCACATAATATATCCATCCCATGCCTTCCCATCTACCAACATTTTTTCTTGAAATCCAATCCTAGTGGTTACCCATCCCTTCATGTCTTCAATCTCATATTTGGCCTAGGTATTATTGACATCTATAGCCTTGTCAAAAAATTTAATATGGCACCCATCACTTCCCTAATCAATGCCTTTTCACACCTATCATCCATCAAATCACCTCCTTTCTAAGTGTAGAAAGAAATTGATCCCATCACTATCCTTATCATTTCCTATTCATACCTAGCACCCATCAAATAACTCTTTACTAGTATGAAAGGTATTTGATCCCATCATCTCTTAGTCTCCTTGTTATATTAGATTCTTACAAGGCCTTGTCTATTTGTATTCCTTAGTCATCACTTTTATAAATCACCTTCTTTTGGCCACTTTTTGATTCACCTTCAAGACTGAATCCATCTTCAAATACCTTCTCCCATCCTCCAACCTTATATCCTCACCTAGGAGCAACATTATCATATAAAACTATCCAAAGTCCACCATAACATCATAATCAACTATTCCATCACCCAATCACTCATCCCATCCTAAGGGAGGACATTAACACTGCATGTAGATACTTATGTGTGTTACTTATTTGTTTTGTTTATCTTTTTTGCATGTCTTTTATCATGTATATATCTTGTTTGTCTTTTTTTTTGCATCATGTATTTTTGTTTCTTGGGAAATGAATAGGGATGCTATGAGGACACCAAAAGTTTCCTTGAAGATGTAGAGTTTGCTACTTTCCCATTCACTTTATCACAATTTCCTCTTATTCATTTCTATATCATGGGGCATATTTCCAAGTGCCTTATTTAATGGGTTGATTATACTATGATGAACCTTATGACATTATGATGGATTGATCATCCATACCCTACCTTATCATTTATATAATCATATAATCATCTTTATTCTCACCACTAATCCATTCTTCATGATCCCTACAAATAATATCCAATATTTTATCCTCGTCTCATCATTAGGATCCTATCCTCTAAACACTAACATCATCCTCATCATCATCATCATCATCATAATCATCATCATCATCATCATCATCATCATCATCATCATCATCATCATCATCATCATCATCATCATCATCATCATCATCTACATCCATCATTATCATCTATACTTTAGTCAGAACTACATCAACTTGAGGTCTTTTTAGACTATGTAGGCATCACTTGGCCATGTTTCAATGCCCAAAGATAACTAAAAAATTATCTTTATCATTCATCCTCATACCCTATTATTTTGGTCACTCAATCACATAATTTATTATATATTATCCTCCTCATCATCTTGATCAACTTTAGCTTTGAGCTACACCCATCATTAATCTTATCAAATTAGTCTTATCCTAGCCTATAGCTCTCTCTTACATGCATCCTTGCTTGAGACACATCTAAATTTTGTAGCCCTTTAATCCTATCATAATCATGTTATATTTTATTCCCTCTTAGGATGTGTCTATAACCATGACACCCATAATCTCTCATCCCTATGCATATGTCTTTGTCAGGGGCATTATCAATTTGTAGCTCACTGCTTATGTTGAATTCATCTCCTCATCTATCTCCCCAATCACATCCCATCCCCTCACATATATATTACATCCCACCCCTCATTTATTCTTTCAATTGGCCATCTATCTCATTCTTCCTCACATGGCCCCTTGAGGGGGCATCATATCCATTAACATCATTTTCTACTAACATTCATCCATGATATGGTTTTTATTTGAAATACCATTACTCCTTCCACTTCACTCCACTCACAATGCCCTTTCAAAGAGGGGAAAAATATATGAATCTAAATTTGATCACCTATTATGACTTGATAATTGTCACTAATTTTTCATAATCATTCACTAATTAATCCCTTTCAATATTATTTTATCTAACATTGCCTATTCCCCCTAGTCAATATTCTAATACCCTTTATATATCTATATTAACATTCATATTTCCCATCTAATATTAATTTCCTTTTTATTTATTATTAACATACCATTTACCACCTAAAATCATCTTATGTCCACTTTTGAATTTTAAATTCACAAAATCACACCTATTCTTAGGATTTTATAAAAGCTACCCTCTATCCATGACATCATCACTTTATTAACTTAGTCTAATAATGGAATCTAGAACTCTCTACCACCCTTCTCCTTATCTAGAGAGTTATATTTATAGAGAATTATAAAGACTTTTAAATTCCTTAGAATTATATCCTTTATTTTTAGAGTCTTCTTATCTATAAGCATCCAATGAATTTTTAATTCATTGGAAAATCCTTCTTCTATATAACAAATCCATTCCTCTATGAAAGCCAATTTGGTAAAATCATAGAGTCTCCATGCCAAATGTATAATCAAACATCCAACATCCATTATATTTGATCAAGAATCCATATGATAAATTTGAGTCCACATGAAATAAATGATTCTTTTAAACATCTTGGAAGGAGGTTAGTTGAAGTAAGGATTGGTAAGATTCACCCTGCCATTCTAATTTGTTTTTCATAATCATTTTTATTATGTAATTTGGTGTTTGAGTTTAAATGGAATAGTTATGATAATTTAATAAAATAGATAAAATTTCATATTAAAATTATTTTTCATTCATATTAGGCCTCTCCCATGACATTAGACCATTTCTCTTTTTGAAGACCTACAAAAATAAGCATTTTAAAGCAATTATGGGCCTCCTAAGCACCCAAACATGCCAAATTCTTCTAGAAAATAGATTCTACATGATATTGAGGGAGTCATATACACACTCTAGGTGTTTTAAAAGTGATTATAGTCTATTTTATTTACCTATGAGTCCAAAAACACACAATTGGTGATAAAAAAATCCAACTTTGCTCTATATGCCTTTGAGACTGTTTGTGGGGTTTCAAGTTTACCTATGTGTTTCCATGGATTTTTGAGTGTGAAAATTATTAAAATGGTTTTTATAGTCTTAAATACATAATATTATTCTTTTAAAACACTTAAAATAATTTTAAACTCATTTATATACCTTAAACATCCAAGAAACATGCATATAACAATGGTGATCGTCATGAGACATGAAGCACACTATGTCAAAACATCCAAAACTTAAAATTGTAACATGAAATTAAAAATATTATGGATATTTATGTAATTTAATTATTAAAAATCATACCAATTTTCATGATTTTAGGATTCATACTTTGTCATGTAGACCTTTTTTACCAAACTTTTTCCTGAGTTGCCTACTTGTTGCAGGATGCCTAAACTTGTCCTTGATCTAAATTTTTTGATTTTAACCTTAAATGTTATCACTTAAATATAAAATATTATGTTTAAAACATAATATTTAATTTTTATAAAACCTCTCCAAGGGTCAAACTCCTCATTATTACTCAAAACTAACAAAAGCTTCATTTGATCAACAATGGCTACCTTCTTGCTACATGAAGTTTGTGTAAGAATATTGAGTAATTTAAAATTTTAATGAACTTTATGATGGCATGGTATGATTTTATGGGTAATTTAAACCATGATTACAAATTTTAATTTCTTGAATTGACCTGTAGATGCCCCTAAAACCTCAAAATGTCTCGAAAAGTCCACTAGGCATTGATTATGCAAGACTTTGAGTGCCTCAGGTCTGTAACAAAAAATCAAGCACTTTCACTCATAATTTTATCCCAATTATATTTTTTATAGGTACATAAGGTAATTATTAATAATCATACTAAATTTCATGCCTTTTTGATGCATATTTTGTCCTGGAGGCCCATTTTGCCAAAAGCTAGTTTGAGCTAATTGCCTGGTCTGATTTTTGATAGGATGATGACTATGTAAAAAAATTAAGTATATAAAATTATAATTTAAAAAAAAGATTTAATATGGTTTTATAAATTAATGATATAAAATCAACCAAATTTCATGATTAGATCATGAATATTTTGGCCCGTGAGACCATTTTACTAAAAACTAGTGACATGCTGCCTATTTAGGCAAATTTTAAAACTAAGATTTCCTCCTTTTTGCCTTAGTTTTTACCTTATAATGATGAGTTTTCCTTGAAAATATAATTAAAATATTTATTTTAATTTTTTCATCTTCTTTTATTTATTTCTCATATCATGTTACCTCTTCTAGACCTCATCTTCTCAAAAGTCTCCTCGTGACTGTATTTAATAACCATTGAATGGCTGTAGGTTATGTGAAATTGAGATTGAACTTGGTCATAAAATTTATTTAGATAAATTATTCATCCTTTTATCTCAATAAATCATTATTTTTCTTTTAATTATCTTCACTGAACATGAATTCCATCTTTTGGTGATAAAACCCCAACTTGAAGGACTGCATACTTGAAGAAAATTGTCATCTTGCTACAAGAATGTAATCCATGAATAGATGACCTTATCTGAGAATGAATCTCAGTCATGAATTTAATTTTATATTAATATCATAAAAATCACAATTTTTAACACATTTCCACTATCTTTTTGATGGTCATGATACTCCTTTGAATTAAGCCTTTACCTTAGTAATCTTGATTGTGATTGCATTAACCGTGGGTCCTTGTGTGCTAGCTGTAGGTCACCATTTAGATGGAAAACCAATTTATTTATTTATTTTACATGAATATATCACTCATTTATTCATCCATCTCACTCAAATTCACCTTTAAATAATATTCCCATCTCCATCCCCTATGCAAGTACATTGTCCTTTGTAATGGTCTTGCCAATTAGGCCTCTTTGTGGACAAAGATCCTTGATTTGACCCTACCATAGAGAATCCATAAAAAAAAAATATTTTAGGGTACCATTTACCACATTAAATATTATTACAAATTTTTATTTATAAACTCCTTGGGCATCATCACTAAAACACATTACCCCCTTGCATTGCATTAGGTCTCCAAGCCTAGTTATAACATAACCAGCTATATATGCTTTGTATAATGCCTTATAAACCTAAAACAACATTTATCCTTTTAAAATTTCCCAAATAAAATAAAATACCAAGTTTTATCCATTTCAAGGGTTCAAACTCAAGATATGGGGGTTTTTCTCTAAAAACCCTAGCCTAGGTTTGTGCAAGCATGTTGACTATTTGAGAGCACTCAAAATTCATTTTATTGAATTTAAGAGAACCTAAAAATTATATAAGAACGTATAGAGGTATTTAAAAACATTATAAACCTCCTCAAATAGGTTATAATTCCAAAATCACCCTACTAATGATGCTCAATACCAAAACACAAAGGATTATGCATTTCCTTTTGACTATGCAGGGGTTTTAATTAGGTGTGAGATATCTCTCTTTGGTTGATTGAAATGGTGTAATAATTAATAAATATATAAGTTATTTATCACCCAAATTTACATTTGAAAATGTGTTTTTGTACCTCATTGCATCCCAATGCCCTCCTATCCTTTACAAGTGATTGTTTCCTATGGTCCTACCTCCATTGATCATCTCCAAAACTTAAACACAATCCTTCTATAGATGAAAAAAATTTATTTATTACTTTTAAATATAATAATTATGTCCACCTTGATTAAATGGTGATAAATTCACTCTCTATATACCCTCCTTCAACATGTAGGACTCAACCTCATTTGGTACCGTTGTCTAAGCCCTCCAAGAGGATGGTTGTAGGTGTAAATTTGAGATGGAAACACTTTAGTTTACCTTTTAAAGTCTATAATATAATTATTTGACCTCAATAAAGTAAAATTATCACCTTAAATATTTCAAACCATCATGGAAATACTCAATATGAACCATTTTTTGTATCTAGATCCATGATCCATGAAGGCTGTAGCTGGAAAATTTTGATGCGTGAATATAGAAATAGGTGTTTTAGAGACTTTATTAGTATGATATTGATCCCAAAAACCTTTAATTCTCATGAAAAATATTTTTATACCATTATTCCTTACCTTTTTATTGCCTACTTGAAGATAAACCTATGTATGGCAAGGCTGTAGATGAAGATTATGAGGTGATTTTGACTATGTCACCATACTTTGGTGATGCTCTTCATCTTATAAATGAGATTATATCATGATGATTATTGAATAATTTATACCATAATGGAACTAAAAATTAAATTTCCCTAAAAACACTTCCTTAAAACCCTTGCATGGAGATGGGCCTGAGACTAAATTTCCTTAGCTGTAGGTTACATTTTAAGGTGGTTGTATATGATGTTTGATTGGCCTATATAACCTCCATCTTCCTGATTTTTTTAGTATTTGATAAATACTTATATATTTATGGAAATGAAACCATGGAATGGATATGGGTGAAAGGTTGGTGAGGTGAATGGATTATGAAGACACCTGAATGAGGGTGGAATAAATCTTGAACAGTGAGAATGGTAGTGGTATGACAGTGGTAATGGAGATTAAAAAAATGGAGGTGGAAAGGAGCACTAGGATAATGTTAAGACCATATTTAAGAGTTATATGAAAACACAAACATACACTCCACCACATATATTAGTTTGGAGACCATTAAAGGAGGATAAACAACTAAATTTGAAACCTAACACTATGCTAGGAACCTAAAAAAAATTCTAAATAACCTTAATATTTGATAATAAGGGTTTTTTAAAGTTGTTCCTCGATCAAAGAAATATTTTCATGATGGATATCTCCATATTAAATGAACATTTGAAAATTATGATTCTCTCATCACTTGGTTTTCATAAATTCCACTCAAACTAACCTCTTGAAACTTCTCATTACCATATTTCACTCTGAGATAAGACAAAGACTATTGCAGGATGGTGTTTTGCCATGAAATACTAGTCATAATTTAACCTATCAAATATTTGATGAAATATTGAGGATTTATGAGGGAATATCACTTAATTAAGTTGATGTGGAATAAGGAGGTGGAGTAGCCTTATAACCTAGGTTTTGCTCTAAAACTGATCAAATGGACCATTCACAAGGATAACAAGGAAAACAAGTTTTATACCATAAGTAACCTCATGGGAGGAATTATATGATGAAATAAATTTTAAAATTTCCTATTTTACCCTAAAATAACTCCTCTAAAACCATTATTTCTCATTGAATTTTGAAGTGAATCAATAGAAGAAAACCTGGACCCTATCTCGATGAGTAGGCCACCAAAACACCCCTAAATTTTTAACAATTGTTAATAAATATGGTGGAATGAAATTAAAAAAAAAATAACTAGTTGGAAGGAAATTATGGTACCTATCACTTCCCAAAATATTTTGGCCTAACTCTCTCTCTTGGTCGTACCAAGTGAAAATCTAGGGCTCTCTTAGAGTTGTCCAAGACTGCCCAAAATGATTTTTCATTAGAATGAAAAAATATAAGCCTAACTATGAAATAAAACAATTTGAAAATATTTATTAATATTTAAATTAAATTTTCTTCCTTTTGGAAAACTTATTAAGTGCTTGGATCTCGATTAATGGCAGAAAACTTGCTTCGTGCCTAGTTTACAACTAATAGGTTTTCCTTACCTTGAATGGTTCCTTTGCTTGAATATGATTTTACAGTAATATTATAGGATATTATAGACATAATGGTTTCATATATATGATATTTGAGCCTTTTCATCAAGAAAAACCTTCAAAAACTATTTCAGTGAAAGTTCCAAAATGCATCCTTTTGCTCCCAAACTCCTCTCCTCCACTCCAAATGACTTTAAATGGCCTTGAACATGTTCAAAAGTGTAAAAAAATACACAATTAGGTGTGAATAAGTAAAAACCAATTTTACTTCCTTAAAAAGTTAATTTTTTACTTGAAATTTCTATTTTGAGGACCCTTAAGTCATCTAATGCACTTTTGGGGGTCTTTTGGACATATTAGCTTCTCTAGACCTCATTTTTGACTCGTTAAAATATATAAGACTTTTTGAAAACCTCCTTCATGAAACTAAATGTTATAACACCCTAGAAACTTACTAGATCTTTTACTTGTAATTCAAGACCTATTTTTAGGCCTTTTCCTCAAAATCTTTAAATTCACCTTAAAACTTGCTTAAAGTGTTTCAAAAGATTGCAAGTGACATGTGGTAGGGTCATGAAATTTGTCTTATCTTTCCACCATTGGATAATCCACTTAATAATGACCCTTCTCAACTCCTCACACCATACTAGGACCTCTTAGGATACTACATTGCATCATCAAATCAAGACTAGAAAGGGACTAATCATGGGGGTAGGAGGTTACTAAATGGTCTAAGAGAGTGGTATGATCCATCTAGGTAAAAAAAATTATGTAGGCCAATTTTTTCCAATATAAGCATCATCCCTTTCTAATCTCCGAAATTCTAAACCAACTTTATCTATGGGGGACTTGATCAACCACCTTTAGCTTCTAACACCTCACCTTCTATCAAACTATTCCCCTCTAATTTTTCCTTCTTGGATAAACCAAATTTTTCCCAAACATACCTTCGTCGATGTCTTAAAAGGTATTTGGTTTAGGCCATTATGAGCATGGACCACATGATCTTATTCCATATAAAACTCAAAATCCTCATGAGTGGTATGGCTTTGGATTTATCCAACCAGAGGAACCAACTAACATGCCTTCCATCTCAATCATTGAGGAAGAAACCCCATCCTCACCAACCTCTTCTTATTTAGAGTCTTATGACCATGATTTCATCCCTCCTAAATTTTTTTATCAACATGATTATTTTTGGACCCTTGACCTATCAAATTCATGGGGAAACCAAAGCCATTCTTCTGACTCAGCCTGAGATGGTCAAAGATGATTCCCCTACCATTAATACTATCTAGTGTTAGTGTGACGATTCCATTCTCACCTATCTTGGTGATAATGATTCATCCCTTAACAAATCCCTTCCTCCTAATACATAGACCATGTTTAATGTATCTACCATTGATATTAGCTTGGGCACTTAAGAAAATCCTTACATAATTAAAATTGGCCAATCTTTAAATTCCTCAGAACATTAGACTTCTCCTCTTTTCTACATGATCATAACATAGTATTTTCTTGGTTATAAAATGATATGCTTATAATTTACCCTTCCATTTTCATCCAAAACATCATCAACAACCTTAATTCCAAGCTTATTAAGGAAAAAATTTGAAGGCTGAACCTTCACATTACCATTATTGTTAGAGAGGAGCTATAGTGTCTCTTATCCATCAACTTCATCCAACCCATTGACTATCCATAATGGGTCTTGAATGTTTTTCCTATCACTA